>VXBB01007893.1:294302-335251 GCA_013399915.1 Illadopsis cleaveri
AAAAAAAAAAAAAAAAAAAAAAAAAAAGCTAGGGAAAACAGGAGAGACAAAACCAGAACCAAGCCTGAGCAGTTTCTCCTTCAGTTTCACACACCACAAGAGAAACAGAGAAATGCCAGCGAAAGCATTCCCCGCGCTACAGCAGTCCCTGCCTGGCTTGGAGACGGGCTGTCACAACAGCCACGGCCCAACAGCAGCAAGCTCCAAGCTCCGGCAGGAGAACGCTGCCCCTTGGAAACGGGATACAGGTGAAGCCTCCCAGCGCTGTGTGCACGATGTTTGGCACTGTCAGCGCCCTCCGTTTCCTGAGGGCTGTAGGAAACACCCCCTCCCTGCACCGCCCATCTCGGTGACACCGCAACGCCGCGGTCACAGGCCGGCGGATCCGCAGGCAGGTAACATCCTGCGAAGCGCGGGCGGCCGCAGCAGCACGGACACGCGATTCCTAACAATGGCAACGCCGACTTCCCCGGCACAGGCTCTCACGGCAGGCAGCGAGGTCACGCCGCCAAGGCGAACGCGACAGGAAGGATAAAACAAATCACAACTCAAGTGAGGCGATGTCGAAAAAGGAAATCTGTTCTATAGCAGGAGAGCTCAACCACAAAACCAAACTACACAAACCCAGATGAATTTCAGCTGATCCCTCGGATGGAAAGCTCAGCGCACTTCCCACCAACACATCCCCGTAGAGAGCCCTAAGGAAAGGAATCACGACAGCCCCCTTGTTTAGCGCTTGTTTTATTTCCTTAAACCCCTTTCCTGCTACTGCAGTGAAAACAGGCTCAAAGTCAGCAAAAGGCTCTCAAAACCACTGGATCACATCCCCAGCAAGTGTACACTGGCACTGCTTCCATAAAGTCCAGAGGAGGGAAGGTTTTCCATTCTACTTCTCTTCTAGGTACCTCATACCCAGCGAGGCTTGAACTTTAGACCAAAACACATGCGGCTTTGGGATCAAACACAGACTTTCCCAAAACCATTTCAACCCTCTGCCAAATTAATTTCAGATTGAAACAAGTCCATGTTTTTCTTTTCAGAATCAAACCCACCTGTTGCAAAGCACATCCACACGTACCCAGAGGCACGTCCAAGCACTGGGCAGACACACTCACTGCCTCCCTATATAAGATGTGGCCCATTGTTAGAAAACAAACAGCAACAATTCTCACTAGTTGCCTAACTGCTTGCAAAAAACACCAAGAAGCCACGACTGCAAATTCTCACAGAGCATCTGAAGTTTTCTTGTTGAAGTGGGTTTGGAAAAACAACATCCATTCTACCAGCCCCACTTTTTCTGTTTTTCTTTTTAAATCATTGTTCTCCATTACGAGCCTTGGGATCCACTTAGCTGTTTGCTCAAACACACAGGAGACACAGCTCCCACTCAGTCCAGCCTACCTGCTCGGCTGCTGGTGGTGTCACAGCCCGCCACCCATCTAGGAAAACCCACCCTCACTGGTGACAATGGGCCATTTACATGGACCGTTATTCACTTCCACAACAGCCACCATAAAGCTGCACCAATGTTGAATCATAACTTACCCCTACCAGGAGCTCACAAGGTTGAGAAAAAAGAAAGAAAAAAACCAGCCCTGCAGCCGTCCACGTGCTGTTATTATGCTCTGCTGAACCTGAATGCATCATAAAAGGAATAAAAATGTACAATGACATAGGGATTGCTCCTCCACCACAATACCCTGTTTAGGGGGGGTTTAAACGAGAGCAATCCCTGGCACACACACACATTTTTTGGTACGGTACTGCCAGCCTGTACCTTTCCAAACCCTTCTCGAGGATGAGAACAAAACCTTTTGCAGGTTGTGCACACACTGAGAAGGAACTCCACACCTCAAGGTCTGACAGTTCAGCTGACCCTCAATGCAAACTTCGATAGCAACCACAGAAAGCCACCAACATGCCCGGCGGCCGTGTACGTGTGCCCTCGCACGGCACCGTTTGTGTAACCATTGCAAAACACGAGCGTGAGGAGCACGGCTATTCCTGGGTCACTTCCTTGACCAACGGGACATCTGCCTACCCGTGGGTCCCATGCCGGTGGGAGCAGGGCAAGGGAGGAGAGGGGCCCCTCCACGGCCTTGCTGGACACTTGGGCCTGCTCTGGGACACCCTGTGCTGGACAAGAGCTTCATTCCCCACCACCCTGGCACAGCCACTGTCCCTCAGGCGGAAACTTGCCACTGTCCAGGCAGAGGCCGTGGAATGCTGCTGCTGGTCTGCTGTCCTCCCCAGCCCATACACTGACGGGAGTTTCTGGGGGGAGTGTCACCCCCAATGTCACCCCTCAAATGATGATCCCAAAGGAAGCACCATCTAGGCATGGGCCATGAACACAGCCATCGTCCGATTTAGAGGAAAGAAGGGGATGGGAAGAGGAGGGGAATGGCCACAGAGGGACGGGACGGCCACTAAGGGGAGAAAGGACGACTGGGGTAAATGGCCACTAAAGAGGAAGGAGGGCTGGTACAGCGGGTGACCGGCCAGGGAGCGCATCCCCGCGGAGCCGCCCGCTGCCCATGTGGAGGGCAGGTGGCACCNAGGGTGGGGGACGGCAGGTGCGGGGCTTCTCCGCCCGCCGGCGGCTCCACAAGCCACAAACATTTATAACATTTTATGTGGGGTTTTTAAATAGTTTTTTTTTTTATTATTAGATCTGTTTAGTATTTGTTTCCAGTTTTGCCACGGGTGAGCGTGGAGTGTACCGGGCCGCTTCCAGCCGCCGCGCTCCCCTCACGGTGCTGCCCGGGGACGCCTCAGCCGGCCCCGGGAGTGGCCCCGCTCACTGAGGGGGTGAACGGCAGGTGTGGGACTCCTGCACTCGCCAGCAGCTCCACAAGCCACAAACGTTTGTAACATTTTATGTGGCTTTTTAAATTGAACCTCCACCCCCTACCTTTTTAGGTTTGGGGGGTTTTTTCTGGTTTGCCACGAGTGAGCGCGGAGGGCACTGCGCAGCTCTCGCCACCGCGCTCCCCTCACGGTGCTGCCGGCTACGCCTCCCCGGCCCCGCTGCCCGTCGGGGCTGCTGGAGCTCACCGCGCCGAGCCCGGCTGGACAGCGGAAGCAAACGGACACCAGTGACAGCATCGCCATGGTTTTGTTGGGGTTCAGTTTCGAGGCACAGCTCCTTCAGGTGTATATCTTTCGTCAGCCGTCAAAGCCTAGCCTGTGCTTCTCAGCCGACTGTAAAAATAAAGCAAATAAAATACATGGTATGGCATGTCTGCATCCCATCGCTGAGGAGAGGCAGGACCTATCCACCAGCTGAGTGAAGCAGTGGAAAGGAGGCAAGGAGATGAGAGATGGAGTCCAAAGTTGCTGCCTCCCAGTTTGGCTTGGCTGGGTCCCAGACACAAACTCGCACCACATGCTGTGCGTAAAGCCACAGGTGCAGGTTTAATCCTGAAGGCAAATGATTCCAAGTCCTTCTTTCGGCAGTGGTACCTGGCACCAAACACAAAGGCAGCCGCATCCAGAGTGGATCTGCTTTGCCCTCCAAAAGGATAGGAAGCTGCCCAGCACACAGACATGTTTTATCATAGCAGTGTGGAATGCGGAGCAGTCTTCAGCTATCCAGAATATGAAAAAAGAAACATTTTTAATCTAGACCCTCCTATTTATTAGCCTGTATAAATGAACTATAAAAACTTAAACGAAAACAGAAAAGCTGTGTGGTGGGAAGCAGGTTTCCCATGAGTCTGTTATGCAACTCTAAGTTCATACTTGGCACTGTCAGTACAGACAAGCCCTGGGAGGCAACAGCCCCGTACTCTGAAAGAAGTACATGGGGGCTTTGCCCAGCATCAGGTGGGCACTCACTGCGCACCTTGCTGGGAAGAAGTGCATAACAAGGCCACAGCATTCCACTGGCCCCATTCCTGCACCATCTCACCTCCCTATGGAAAGAAAAGTGGGTAGTAATATCCACATCCCCTTCTTCATCAGTCCAGCATGGAGGTAAAGATTAACAACATCCACAAATCCTTCTTTCTCTCTGAGTCCTTCCCACCTGCTTCTTTATGTATGAGGTGGTTTTAAGGCTACTGTCAAATTGCTTTAACTAGGCTGTAAAGGAATATTTACTTGTGTCTGCCAGTGGTTTCTTTCAGACACAGGTAGATATTCCTTTACAGCCCAGTTTTTCTCTTCAAATCCCAGATATTTCTCCCTCCCTTTAAGCAAGAAAATCTTTACCTTGCAGTCAGGAAAGTCTGGCATTAATATAAATAAGGAAAATTGCTAGTGGTCTACAAAACACTGCACATTCTGGCTAAGAGCACCTGCCTGTGTTAAGGCATTGACTGAGCTCCATGTCACCAGGCCAGGGCTTTGAAAAACCCAGGTCTAACCCCCATCTTTGCTCTCTACCTGATCTTAGTGTTACTTGACTCCTCTGTGGCACCTCTTTGTCTTCCTGCATGTCTATGGAAACAGGAATGAAACCACTATTTTGACAAACCCCAGCTTGCAACATGTATTCCTTGAATATCTGTCCCTGGGGTAAAGAAAAAACCAGCAACTTGGCAAACAGCGCCCAAACTCAGAAAGCAGCAGAAATGGAGTACCAGCTCCTTCACACTGACAGCACCTGTGCTCTGCAGGAGCAACACCAAGTCCCAGTGTCTGCTCACAGAGGTGAAATGATTCCCTGTGGCATATACAGAGGGAGAGCCTGGTGAAAGAGCCACTTAGTAGATTTGGGAGGGATCAGGTAACTCCCTGGCTGTCAGTCCGTAAAGAACAAAGTGACAGCAGCCATGCCAACAGAAGGGACATTCCTTCCCAGACAATGGCACTTCTGCCCCAATACTTAGGGCAGCAAATCCCCCATTTATGTGCTGTAGACTCCCCAGCATTCCCATTCCTGCCGATGAGGCATTTCAGCCTTTCGATAGCTGCAGACCTCTGATACTTTGAGAGAAGAAAGTGTGACAGGTGGAGCAGCAGCAGTAGGCAGGTGTTAGTAAGTTGAGCTTTTTGTTCACCCTTTGAGAGACATTATTTCTGTGCTACAAATTTTTTTGGTGAGTCAGGTGTATGGACAGTGTATCGTACAGGCATCTTGGTTTGTGTAAGATCTCAGGAATAACAGCTCACTATGGAAATCCAGCAAAAGGTGCTATAAATTTATCTAGCTCAGCAGTAATTTTAAACATCCAAAGACACATTTTTAGGGTGTGAAGTCCCATTTTAAGGGTCAAAAGCCTCATTTTTTAGGGTTTTTCCCATGCAGGTAGCCTGTAGCCAAGGGAGATCCATGCTTCTGAAAGGCTGTAGTAGTGCAAGAGACCTTGGAGGACAGGAACACATTACAGAGGGTTCTGAATCAGAACTCCAGCCTCTGAATCCAAACCCACATGATGCAGCCCATGTCCACTTCCAGCTGGCAGCTGTGGGATTCATACTACCAGGATCTAATTGTACAAATTACTAAACAAATGCAGGTAAAAAACAACACCTGCTCCAAAAAAGACACTCTAAAATAAAAGAAACCTGAACAACAGGGGGAAGCTATTTCAGAGAGAAAGCAGTGAGGAGCAAGAAGATTGACAGCTTAGGCCCTTTCTCTCCCAAACAGGATTAAATTTGCCAGTCTCAAATACAGCCTTGCTCCGTTTTCTGACCATCCCTGACTCCAGACATGTTTTCAGTGCTGAGGTTGACATTTTATGACGGATTTAAGCAGCTCTAATTACCAGAAGAGTTGGCTGCTCTTTCCTTTGTGACGGCATTAGTGCTTGAATGAGCCTGGAGCTGGACAGAGGAAAGGATGGTGCTGAAAACTTAATTGGCGACAACATTAACAACAAAATCAGGGCCCTGCTCCAGCTCCCTGTGCAATCACTCAGGAGTTAGTGCCAGCACAAGGAAAGCAATGGGAATAGGCAGACACAGACATGAGGAAGTTTTCAACAGCAGTACAAAGCTGGATCAGCTCAAACTCACTGCAAGACTTCACCCTTGGTCTTCCCAGAAAAAGAGTCTCTCGGGGACCTTTACCACCAGGACTCACTTTGTTCCCAGACTTCTTCTGGTCTGGCAGCAACTTCGATGCTGGAGGGAACGTTGACTTCCAGACGAGGAAAGTGACGGTAGCCTCCTGTTCCATATGCGTGAGCAATGCCAAACAGGAGCAGCTGGTTGCACATAATAACATGCATTGTGTAAGTGAGCAACACAATGAGCAATTTGCTCAACAACCCAGGGACATCAGGACAATTCTGTATCACAGGGAAGAAAGAAAAGAGGAAAAAACATGTGATGACCAAACCCTAAGGGAGACTCAGCATCCTACACATCCATTTCATTACGCTTGCTCTTATAAATATTTATTACACAGCCTATCTCATCATTCTTCCAGGAATGGGTGTTGTGTTATTGTTGTACCCAGGGAGGGCTTTCCTTCTTCCTCTGGTCCTGCTGCAGGCAGTCAGCAGTGGCCAAAGATAGATTGGGACCAAGAGTGTGACATTAACTATGGAAAACGCTGCTTAAAATGGAGCTCAGGGGCAGATATTGGCAGGTGCATTGTTAGGAGGAAAACGAATGGAAAAGGCAGCACATAATGAGATTCGGAAGCTTGTATTTAAAATGTGTTTGTGGCAAAAGGGATTTCTGTGTGCAAGGACCCTAGTTCTAGAGCCAGAGCCACGGGTGAGGAGGGACTCACACCCTGAAAAAACCTGCACGGATTCAGAATGGGGGAGTTATGATGTAGACAGTGCCTGGCTATGGAGCAGGAATGAGAGCAGGGTGGATTCTAAGTACCAACATCATCCATCCGCCTGCACATGGAAAAATATCACCTTACAGTAAGGTACAAAACCTCCAGCATTTACAAAGCCTTGCACATCAAACTTGGAGTGGGTTTTTATGTCTCTTTGATTTGTATTGCTGCCTGGATGTCCTGGTGCCCTGTTTCTTGCTCTTCCTGGGACTTGTCACCCGGGTGAGGCTTTGCTAAATCAAATGCAAATTTGCCTTACACAGAGACACAGCGACTGATTCTGAAGGGAGCTGACAAGGAAGATGGAGAGGGACTTCTAACCAGAGCATGGAGTGACAGGACAAGGGAGAATGACTTCATACTAAAAAAGAACACATTTAGATTAGGTATTTAGAAAAAAATCTTCCCTGTGAGGGTGGTGAGGCCCTGACATAGGTTATCCAGAGAAACTGTGGAAGCTGTGGCTGCCCCATCCCTGGAAGTGCCCAAGGGTGGGCGGATGGAACTTTGAGCAACCTGGTCTAGTGGGAGGTGTTCTTGCCCATGGCAGGAGTTGGAACAAGATGATCTTTAAGGTCCTTTCTAACCCAAACCATTCTGGGATTCTGTGATCATTCAAGACAAGTGACTTGGGGGGTTGCTGACAGTCCAAATCAGAAAAAAACACACCAAGACAATCCAGGCTGGGTAGATTTTAGATTAAATGCATCTGTTTTGTGTCATTATTCTTCCTTGCTGTCACTGAGACTTTTTTGTGCATATTTGTTAACCAGCTCATTTACTGCCAGCCACAATCAAATAAAAACCTACTAGAACCATCCCAATGAGCCATAAAGCAGTCATGTGGAACATCACTGTCTTGTAAACATCCAGAACCAGGAAAAATAATATTTGCTCATAAACAACACCTGTGGACTTCTCCCTACAGCCGTTATCAAGGACCAATAAAAGTTTTGATCCTAAATAGTCTAAATTTTATCAGCTGCTATGGTACCCACTAACTGAGGCTGGGTTTAGGCATAAAGAACACGTGTAACATCAAGGAATACTCTCAGTCAGGGTTGCCATCAGAAACACCCGGCAGGCTCGTTTGTAGTGGGAAAAGTGCTCATGTGCCAAAAACAAGGATCTGTTCTGAAGTTTTATTGGATCTACTGAGCTGGCTATAAAATGCTATGCGGCGAAGCAGGGAGGCTGCCTGGTGCACATCCTCATGCCACCCTCTTGTGGCTAATCCCAGAAAATATAGTGCTGTACACCCAAGGACACGGAGTAAGTGCCACCATGGCATTTTTGGGGTCCTTGCCCCGCACTGATGAGCTCATTATGGGGGCAAGCAGGAAAGTCCAGCCTGGTGACAGTTGAAACCAGCCTAGGAGTGAAAAGCAAGGTTGAAATAAAACCGTTCCTGCACTTGAAAAGCCTTGAGATCTGGATCTGATCTGAGGATGGGAATTCAGCCAGTCCAGCATGCTGAAGGCCTGCAGATGTTCATGGATGTTTGGACAGATGTTTGATTTCCACAACACAGGATATTCTCTGCTCAGAAATTGGGACTGTATACCTGTCCAGTGAGATACTTCTAGCTATAAAATTCTGTCCTCGCTAATCTTTCACACAGAGAACTTGATGCTTTTATGCATTTCTAAACTCTATTTCCTTTTACCTTCCAGAGAGTTCCCCAGATGGGCACCAGGAAGGGGACTGGGCAGCTCTCACACCCCCTGTCTCCCTCAAGAGTTTACTCAGAAATGGCCAATCTGCCCCAAAAGCAGGTGGTGGCTTTCACAATGTCTTTGGTGCCCTCGTTGTATAATGCAGGCTATCCCCATCCATCAGACAGTTCTGCAAACCTAAATAGGTGATGTATTTATTTATGGATTACTGAACACAAGAAAGAGAAGCTTTGCACTATTGTCAACCTCACAGCCTTCGGTCTCCTATAAATAATGCATCATTGTTCGGTGTTGGTTTATGGTTTAAGTTCCAATGAGCGGCACGGACCAGCAGACTCAGCAAAGATGAAGGCAGCACAGGGTATTAGGAAGAGAAATGGGACCATCTGACCAAGAGTGTTAGAAAAACAAAGCAAAAATGTAATGTTCTCTGAGTTATTTTAATGTCAACTTCAGCAGATCTGCTTTTACCTTTAACTGAGAATGGCACAAATCTCTGCTTATCCCCTGCTTTTCGCTCTGCTTTCTTCCAATTGTGAGCTAATTCGATTTCAGATAAACACTAATTAACACAAGAGGTCACTGCCGTGGCCAACAGGCACCGTTGCAACGTGGCATTCAAACACACCAAGAGATCAAAAGAGCCTCCCCTGCTTCCTTTGAACTACCCAATTAAAACTTGCACAAATAAAGCTATTGTTTTACATCTACCTCATCCAGGCGGGAGAGAGGGCAGACAGCTCAGAGATCATTGCCTTTAATTGGGCTGTTTTCCCTCTCTTCTTGCAGGTTTCCTCCATGTGGGTTTTTTCTTCAGACCAGTAGAAAGAAATGATGGCCAGACCCTTTGCGGTGCAGCGATTACACGGCAAGGCTACAACAGACTGAAAGCAAAGCTGTGGGGAATCCAATTTCCCTCTTGTGAGCAAAAGGGCATCAGTGCCTTTCTTGGAAGGTTTGATTGATAGCCCTTAAGAAGGACTCATAAAATGTGCCTCTCTCTGGCTATTTAGGCAATTCTCTTTTGAAGATGAAGGAGAATATTAGATTAATCCAACTGCTGTAACAGCATTATCTCCTGCTTTTTATTTTATGGCGTCCACACTCTAACAGAAACAACCTGCAGCTGCATGAGCCCTGGGCTAGTGTTTTGCTGCTAAACATACCGTGGGAGCCTTGGAAGGGGCTTTCATCCAGATTCTGGGGTGCTGCTTTAAATACTAAACTTGTACCTCCATCCCACATGGACAGCTTGTTGGCAACAGAGGAACCCAGGTTAGGGTGGACCACAGGGTCTGAATTCCACTCCTATCCATAGAGAAGCTCACTTAGACTAAAGCAAACTGGCAGGAGTTTAGGGGAAAGGCTGCACAGCAAATGCCTGGGCTCTACAGACTTGGAACATCAATCTTGAGAGCTGTAAGCACAGAGCATTCTGGAAAATAAATAGATGGAAACAGTGTTTGAGTGTCTGGTGTTATCCACCTGGAAAAGCTTTAGGAACCATCAATGCTGGGGAGCAGATGGGTACACCCCTGCTAGAGCACCCTGCTAAGTGTGTCCCATAGGAGGGTGCATTCCATCCTTTCTACAGGAGAGTCACAATAACATCATCATCCACTACCTGGAAACATCCCCGAGGAGAAATACTCAGGATGGGAAGGGAAGGGAATGCAGAGCAGGTAAGTCTCAGGTGGGACACAGTCAGCTCATCTCCACCTCTGCCTGCTCTGTTCCCGGTCCGGGTCTGCTCCTGGCCTGGGGAAGGCAGCAGCTCATGTCTGAAAAGGTCTCAGTCCCTTCACCAAGGAAGAACCAATTAATGGATTATTCCCTCCTGGAAATAAATATTATCTCTTCTCATTAGCATTGAAGGGAGTAAAAAATCAAGATTGTGACCACAACAGAGATCAGCCTGTGACTTATGCTCACCAGTGTCTTAAACTCACCTTCTGAGAATCCATTTATTGCTGCCAAAGGATGAAAAAAGATCAGGACTCCTCAAAACCAGAGCAGTTGCCATGAATTTTTGAAGATTAGCCCCTCGCCTGGTCCAGAAGCTGTGATGAGCTCTATCCAGCTTCCAGATCTCAGAGCAGAGCCAGAGTGTCTGTTGTTTAGGTTGCATCTTCTGGAGTTCCATTCTTGTCCCCTGATTCACCAGCTGAACAAAACTGACCCTGTAGTGAAGAAGCTGCTTTACCTTAAAATACTTCTTTTCCTTGTGATGTACTCCTGGATACTGCAAACGCTGCCTTGGTTGTCCCAGGATTTAATCAGATTAATTAAGCTGCACTTGTATTAATTTAAATTACAAGTATCTGAGGGCTCAGCCAAATCAAGTGATTTATGGGCCATATCAATCTAATTAATACCACCAACTCCTAAAATAAAAACCTAATAAATGAGTTTATTATACATCTGTAAGATCAACTTATTAGCTTTGGGTCTCTAGTGACACAGTCGATTTGATGGAAGTTTTATATCCTTGTTGGAAAAAGGTCATTTTTTTTTCCCTTCCCACTTGCTGTATTTTTAAAAAGTATCTTCTACAGGGCAGGAGGAAAGAGAAACAACACAAGCTCAGTTATCAAAACACCAGCCAAGCCAAAAGGTCCCCAAAGTCCCGCTGTATACAAATTGTGGGGGGGTTTAAACCTGTGAGTGCCCACAGGAGAACAGTTTATCTGACTTCTTGCAGGCAGAACCTGCCTTGGTCTGTGCCTTCCAGCTAAGCAGTCTGAAATTGCAGTTAGCCAGGGAATGAGGATGCAAAAGGAATAAGAAGAGAACTAAAAGCTTCTCAGAAGCAAATCTGAGCAGGAAGGAGCTGGGATGGTTTAGAAGGCACTGCTCATCAAGGTGACTTTGCTGGGCTGACCTTGCACTGTCTGCAGCAGTGACTAAAATGCCACTTGCACAGAGACAACTTAGAGATGCCAAAGCTTCCCTTTGTCACTGCAGTGAGTGACTTCACAATTCATCATGGGAGTTAATTCCAGGGAACACAGGAGGCACCTCCAAGCCACAGCCCAGTGGAAGGAAGAGTGGAGTAAAGGAGGAGCAGGGCCCTGCTCTGCCGTGTCCTCGCCCGCCGCTCCCTTGGCAGCTGGGCTCTGTGTTGATTGGCTTTTCAGCCATGCTTTCCCTTCAGTCCTGGAGTTCACGCTCGATTTCCTGAGCTGTAAGGTTGTTTCCCTTGCTTTGCAAATCCCCTTGGAGCAAACAGCCATGTGATGGAAACAGGAGCAGGCTCCCTCTTTTTACCCTTTGCTTACAAAGTAAGTTCTTCAAATGCATTTGTCGTATTGTGTTCAGGATAACAACATGCTCCAGCAAAGAGAAAGGACTGGGAGGCCTTTCTGGGGGAGAAAATGGGACAATTTATGGAATAATTATATAAAGACAGCACCATCCTGTGTGTCTGTCGCTGTGATTTATTATAGTTGCACAGAAAATTGGCTGCTTGAACCATAAAAGATGGCTGCAGGCTAACGTGGACCCCTTCGCTTTCCTCTTTGCCACTCCACACACACAAACCCAATGAATTAACTCAGCAAATTTGCAGTAACGACCCATCATTTCTATTTTAAAAGAGGTGCCAGAGCAAAGGTGCTGTGTGGAGCAGTTCCTCAGACACAGCCACATTTGCTGTCCCTGGCTGTCAACATGGGAAACTTCTGCAGCCCCTCTGGCTCCTTTGCTGATGTACAGCAGGGTCAGGGGGCACTTTGTTCCATTCCATCCAGGGTTATCTGGATCACACTGAGGGATTTTTGCAGTACTTCTTGCCTCCTCTCTGGCCATTCCACCTTTGAGGTGCTCCTGCTGTTTTCCACCCTCTTCCCATTCGCTGCCCATAATGATCACTTTGCATTTGTCTACATCCAGCTGCTTTTTCCATTTACCACTTCACTTGGCTAAAAAAATCCCAATCCCTTTTGTATCAGACCAGGTGACTTCTACTGGTTTCCACACACCATTCTCCTTTGAGTCATTTATATTTATGCTAAAATAACTTCAGCAACCAAAGGTGCCATTAGCTGCAAGGGCAGAGACTCTGCTTAGTAGAGGACCAGGCAGGAGACAATTTAACTTCTAGCTGCAAGGATGAGAGGATTTGGGCATTTTCATTCCTCCTCAACATTTAAGACTGTAGGTCACCCAGGGTTGGTAATTCATTCTTCCAGAGATGTTTCATCATGGGGAAATCTTCCAGCTGCTGTTGGGCAGCTCTGTCAACTCTATACCAACATTTACCAGTATCATTTTTCCATAGCTCCATGCTCACACCCAAACAGCCTATCTGGTCCAACAGCTACATATTTCTTCATTCCAAATCTCAGCAAGAGCTTGTAGAAGTTTATCCCTTTGGTCCATGGGCAACCTGCAGTGTGTCCTATCACACAGCCCCTTGTGCAACTAAGGAACAGCCTCTGTTCCAAGGATGGGGCACAGGGAGGCACAACAGCATGGAAAGAAGAGGGTTGCAGTGGGGCCTGGCAAAGGGGGTTGATCCTTAACCCCACCACCATGGAGCCAGGAGAGTCTGAAGGTCCCTGTGTCCTTCAGCTCTGATGGCAGCTCCCACACCGCTCTTCACAGGATGAAGTCCCCTGGGTTTGCGTGGGTTGTGCATCACCAGGTACCTGGAACAGGCAGGCTAAAAGTGATCTGGAAGGAAAACAGCAACAGTGTATGGGGGGAAAAAAAAAAAAAAAGCCACAGGATGATTTACAGATGATCCAGTTCCCTGCAAAGCCCAGTGGGGAAGGTTATACCTTATGCTTTCCAAAACACAACTCCTCTCCAATAATTCCTGCTCATCAGTCATTAAACTGCTGCTGATCTTGCTGAAAGCAATATTAGTTGTTCCTTCAGGCTGTGGGTTGACAATCATCAGCTTCTGCTCATCAAAAAAGTAAAGAAATATCTATTTTAGCTAAAGCAGAACTCATTTTTATCCTTCCACCAGAGTAAAGTTACTCACCATCACTGCATGCAGAGCAGCAGGCAAACCTCAGAGACTATAACTTGCAATCATACAGCAAAATTAATTGTTTAATTATAAAATGCTTGGAAGAGGAAATAATTTGAGGTACAAATAGATTTTATTAAAAATAATTATATGCAGGAAGAGCAGGGACAGGTTTTATCCCAGCTGTGGTTCCAGACAGCATTTCAGGGTCATTGTAGCCGGGCTCTGGTAGAGCCATGTCTGAATGAGGGGCCAGTTTTCAGAGAAATTTCTGAGTAAAAGCCTGAACTAATCCAGAAATGGTGTTAAAAGGTATAAAATGGCTGAATTGCATGGAAATGTTTAAATTTGTCCTTTGCTAATGGGGAAACTCTGCGTAATACAACCAACCTCCAGCAGAAGAGGTCAGGCCAATAAAGGATGAGAAACAAAAATAGTTGTGTGTATAGAGAAAAAGTAACTTTTAGTCCAGTACAGTTTCAAGCTGCATTGGAAAGGATTGTGTTTCCTTCTTAGAAAACCTGTATATACAAAAAAGACAACCGCTTTAATTTAGTACAAGGTTACAGTCTGGCTGCAAGGAAAAGTAAACCTTGGTGTGAAATACGATGATGAAATTGGGATAATTAAAAACAAGAATCCTGAAAATCATGTGTGAAAGCAAAACCAGCCCAAGGGGTTGATGCTCCCACAGTGACACAACACAGGTTTTGGGAGGAAATGACCCCCGGGGATGCTTTGCCCCCTGGAATTTAGGCTCTGGAATGGCCTGGGGTGTGTTTGCCTGTGTATGTGGGCATGAAGGTGCTCCAGCCAGAACAGAGGAGACAACCCAAGAGAGAGAGGACATGGGCTGGGATCCTTCCAGGGCTGGAGAACATGCCCTGCTGGGCTGGAAAGGCTCTGGGAATGTGTTTACTGCCCAAGGCCAGCAGCAGGGCTGGTGCTGCCTTTCCTGGTCCCGACTGATGCAATACCGAGCCAGAGCTGTGGACAGCTGCGGCGCAGGAATGGGAATTCCTCCCAACCCAGAGAGTGCACAGCAGGGAAGAGCATAATCTCCGTGATTTACAGGCTGCAGTTCTAGTTTAAAATACATTAAACTCCAACTATTTAATTACTGGGCACTACCAAATCACAGAGACAGAGGAGTCAGTCACGTCTGCTAATGCCAACATTTATCATCCTATTTATCTACTGCAGCTTCTGAGACCCATATCGAATCACTTTCCTGTATTAGCTAATAACAGATGAGTTTATTCCTTGTACCTCTGGGCAGCCCTCGATGGATATTATCACACTGCTGGCAGCACACATTCACCTAGGGAGAGATAAACTGGTTTAGAGCATATAAAGAATCGTAATCACCAGCCAAAACTCAAATCCAAATCAAAGCCTTTTTCCCTGCTGCCTCCTGCCCCCAGATACTAATTCTCACCACAGAGTAAATGCAAACAGTGCTCAGCCTCTCTGGCTGAAAACCTCCTGATACTTCTAAGAAATCATTAAATACCTACATTTTATGGTTACAGACACAGAAAAATGAAGTGGCTGACTGAGAGTGGGGGAGCTCCAGCAACATGCCCCTGTCCTGCTCACCTGCACAGGAAGAGCAAAAATGAGCTGGTACAGGCAAGGAGACAGAACGCCCATGAAAGAAAATCAGTAGGTGAAGCAAATTTATCCAAGGAAACATACTGGGTGTTCAAAGAACAGTGAGAGGAGAGTGAGAAACTGCCAGGTGCTCAGCAAAGCTGCTCCATGTGCTCAGCCTGTTCCCAGTAAAGTCTTGATCAACCCAGCACGATCTTCTTCTGTCTAATTTTCCCACTAGAAATGCTATGCTTTTTATTTTGCTTGCTTATGCTGCCTTTCATAAGGAAAACAAGTTTAAATTGCTCTATTTGGAAACTTTCAGCAGTCTTATTTTCAGAAGAAATACTCAGCATCCTCTCAGCTTTGCACAGTTGTCTGTCCTTAAGCTGAGCATGAAGAGGGGAAAAAAAGAGGCCTTTTCCTCTTCCCAGGGAGTCCAAAAAAAGCGTAATAAAGCCTATATCTTTTTATTCCATGGCAGGTTTTGTTGCTGGTGCTTTTACTTACATCACTATGATGGTTATCTAATTATTGCTAATTTATTACAGCCTGTCATAAATATATATACATATCTAAATATATATTTAATATATATGAAAATATATATAATCTGGTGGTTTATTATTAACCCCATCACCCTCTAGCTAATTCTATTAGCCAAGCAGGTAATCCTGCCTTTTGATGCTTGAAAAACCTGAATACTGAGCTCTGACCAAGCGGTCGTTATGGAAAAGGCAGCTACACAAGGAACAGAGGACTGCAGGGAAATCAGGGAAATTATCTGTGGATCTTCACAAAGTCCCCTGGAAGAGTTCAGACATAGAGCTGTCTTAATTGATAGCATGGCCACTTAGGGGACCAGTATCCATAGAAACTCCAGGGCCTTGACAAGATGACAAACAACGCCGCGAGAGCCTAATAATAGGAGGAATAATGAGGTGTGGCCAAAAAAACCCAACAACAACAAGCCAGGCATCTCATGGTATCGAATGGGTGGGCCCAGCTAATGAAAGCCTGGCAGATCTCCGTGACGGCGGGAGGGAGGCGAAGCACAACTGGAGGAGGAAAAAAGACTCGCCAAAGCCGGATGGGATTCCAGTCCCAGGGAGAAGCCCCGTGGCAAGCGGTGCCACTGGGGATGTGGCTGTGGGGCTCTGCTCTCCCTGTACATCGGCCATAAATCGAGAGAAGCATCACTGGGAGCATCTCACAGAAGCCTGGTCGTGTTTTGGAAGAGTCACCCCATTGCCTGGCCTTGGCGATGATGTTTTGACCACCGCGGATGTCCTGCCACGCTGGGACCCGGGGAGCCCTTGGGAACCGCGGCGGGTGGTCTCAGCCCCTTTTCAGAGCCTCTCGCCGAGCTTTAATCACCTCTTGACCCAAGCTCGGCTCTTCCTGTGCCACTCGCGGCACAACTTTCCCAGGCGCGCGGCGCCGCAGCCCAGCCCTCGCCCGCCGCTCGGGGCTGCGCGCACGCCGCTCCCGAGGCACATTGTACCGCCGCTCCTCATTGTTCGGGGAGCCTGACCTTTTTCTTAATTAGCTTAAAACCGCACAATTTAAAAAAAAAATCTAAAAAGGGGAAAAAAAGCAAGAGGAAAAAATAGAAGGAAAAAAACCCGTCGGTAAAAGCCAGTCGCAAATCAAAAGAGGCAACAGTGAGAGCAAGCAATGTGTCACCACAAGTGTCCGAGTCAATGGAAACCTTGTTAGGTGGGGAACAAGGGTCTGCGCTAACAAGCTCTTATCTGTGTTTTTGTTTTCTATTGAAGGTGCATGTCATTAGGAGGAGTGTTAACAAGAGCTCTCAATAGCTTCATATGGCCAATGGCCTCTGAATATTCATGAAGGTGTGAACAGAATGTGGGAAAGCGGTGGAAGAAAAGGCAAGAAAAGCGGCAAGAGGGCTGATTGTGCCGGGAAGAAAGGAGCCAGGGCTCTGTGGGAAAAAGGGATCCTGAATCCCTCAAACAAGAGCGTATTCCCTAGGCAAAACCTGTCCTTCAAGCTGTGGGATGGTATTGATGGAGCCAAGGAGGTGGGATTTTTCTAAGCAGCGCTGGCAAGGAACCAGCTTCTGGCATTTGAGGTGACAGTGCCCAGTTGGTTTGTTTTTCTTTTTTAACTAAAATCACAGCAGCCACTGGCACCTGTTTTTGGAGATGTGCAGCCCTCTCTACAGGCTTATTGGATCACAGGAGGGATCCAGAAGGTGGTTTTCCCTGGATGCCCAATATTGAAATGGGGATGAACTCACAGTGGATGGAGACAACAAGAGGCAAAGGAGCAAGCTGGGATTTTGCTCCAGCACTGCAATGCTCATCATGCCAAGGGGAACAACTTGTCTACACCCAGGCAAAATCATGGTATCAAAGAATCAGAGATTGTTTCATTTGGAAGGAACTGCAGACATCATCTCATTCCACCCCCTGCCATGGGCAGGGACACCTTCCATTATCTCAGGTTGCTCCAAGCCAGTCCAACCTGGCCTTGAACACTTCCAGGGATGGGGCAGCCTTGAACACTTCCAGGGATGGGGCAGCCTTGAACACTTCCAGGGATGGGGCAGCCACAGCTTCTCAGCATCTCCACACAGGGACACCTTCCATTATCTCAGGTTGCTCCAAGCCAGTCCAACCTGGCCTTGAACACTTCCAGGGATGGGGCAGCCACAGCTTCTCAGCATCTCCACAGCCTCCTCTGGACTCGCTCCACATCCTCCTGATGTTGGGAGCCCCAGTCAGACACTGCACATCTGTTGCCTGGTACCTGCCTCCCCTCCTGCACCTCTCTGCATCCCCAGCTCTAGAGAAATCCCTCATTTGCCTCTGGCAAGAGCCCAACATGGCTTCGCAGGGGGCAGGCAGGATAAGGAAGGTGCTTTTCCTATACACCACCTCTGTAGGCTGTGCAGCCACTGCTTCTGCTCTGTCATGGGGCCAGGGATTTCAGCTGGGCTGGTTCAACACAGAGCTCTTGCTCTGCTCATTTTGGAGCAAAATTATACTGCAGAGTTGCCTCTTCTTGAAAGGCTCCAATCTCACGTGTCAGTGCCAGATAAATAGTTTTCATTCAACAAATCAATGAATAGAAACAAAGTACAGCAAAATAATGTCAAGTCATTTCACTGATAACGACAGCTGCTGGGCTGCAAGGAGACAGGGAGAGCAGGAGGGGGTGTGGGGGAATAGATTAAAAAATGTAAAAAGCAATGAATCACAGCTGGGGGGAAAATCATAAAACCACAAGCCACAGCAGCTCCCACACAAATGTACACGGTATTTACTCATCTATTTCTAACGAAATTGCAAGTAGAATAGAAAGGAAAAGAGGGAGGGCAATGGTGAAGGCAAATTGTTCAAACTATCTTTGTTGGAAAAGCAAAAGGGCTGTTCTTCCAGCAGGAAGCAAACAGCATTGCTCCAAGAACTGAGGGAGGGGATGCAGTCCTGGCTCTGCACCACCACTCCTTCCTCCCACAGGTCCCTACCTTGCTGTTTTGGGTCATCATTTCCTTGCTGCCGGTTTTCACCTTGGAGCAGTCTGTTGCTGTTTGCTTTTACGAGTGGAAATCCTGATTTTGGGAATTCCCTGGGAAACGTGCAGCCCTGTAGGGCCAGCCCAGTGGTGTTGTGTGTCTGTGCCGAGGAGCTCGACTGAACCAGCACTGGTTCTCCATAGGTCTGTTTGGCAGGAGCAGTCTGGAAAATGACTATCCTGAGGAAAGACTTTATGCTGGGGAGGAAAACATAGCCCTTTAATCCCAGCTGCCATTTGCAGTTTTGTTATTTAATCCCATAAAATGACGGGAGGGTTAATTGTGCTCAGGCCATAAGTTCTTCCAGGAAAGATTTTCCTGTTATCCTGACCAGACCAGCGCTGTGACCCCAAACACTAAAAATATACCATGACTTTAGCCTGAAAGGACTTTGCCAAATCTTCACTCCTTTCCCTCAGGTCTCAGAAGCCCCCATGGATGCACACTGAGGACTGCAAACTGGGACCCTTGTATAGGAACGGGGCAGAGCACAGCCAGTCCCTTCCCCCCCTCTTAAACAGGGGGTGCTTCTCTGTGGGTGAAAAATCAGAATGAGTAAAAACATGAATTGTATCTGCCTTGAGCCACCCCCCAGACCTTCTGGGCTAGCACTACATGGAACTAGGGTGCCTGCAAAGCCCATTCTGCTCAAAGAGACAAACAGGAGGCCAAGCACAAGGTGACATCTCTTCTCTTGCACAGCCCATTCCATTCACACGGGGCACCAGGGCCACCTCCTCCCCCGTGGCACTTGTCCCACCTCGGCGAGGCTGCGTCCTGCAGTCCCTGGTGCGACAGCTCCGGCTGGTGGCTGCCGAGGGCTGCAAACAGCATTCACATGGAAACGCTCAGAAGAGGGAACATGGCTGTGCCAAGGAAATGCCTGATCTTCCCGATGGTATCCATCTCCAAAACCACAAGGGACAGGAAACGTGGCAGATGCTTTTGTGGAACACCTGACGTGCATCAAACACACATCACTGCTGCTTTCCACAGCGCAACGAGGGCACAGATTTAATTACACACAAGCTCTCCTAAATCAAGGAGAGAGACAGTTGAAAATAGGGTGGAAAAAAACCCCAACATTTAATTCAATTTATTTAGCAGCATCTTTATTGCAACAAAGGTTTTGTAATAAAATGCAGCAAAACTAATGTCTCCACTTTACATGATTAAAAGCCATGGAGCTCAGGAGGGGGGAGGGAGGGAGCCCAATAAACCCACTGGAGTGAGACATGCAATTTTGTTAATGCAAACAGCAGGCACTTCATGTTCTCAAATTAAACACCTGAACTTCTACTGAACAGAACAGCCAAGGAAAAACCGCAGGAAGAGCTCTCTGCTCTTTCCAAAGGGGCACATGGAAAGTCTCCACAGGGTTCTGGCACTCAAGGAAACAGGCAGCCCGAGGCAGGGGCCTCACCTGGCCGAGGTTTCACTTTCTCAGACTGTGTTATTGGGCAGGGTTTGGGTGTCACGGCAGCAGCAGGACAGCCGGACACACAGACACACAGCAGCAGCACAGCCCACTTCTCCTGGCAGGGAATATGGGTTGGAACTCGGAGTATGAGAATTCTCCATAATTTCCTACCCAGGTTCCAGCGCAGGTGCTCCAGGGTTAAAGCATTACTACACTATCCCACTCAGAAAGTTTTTCCATAGCCTATTTCCAAATGCCACTAGGAAGTAGGGAATGCATTTTTCATTCTAATATAATCAAGCTAGTTATTTTCAAGGCTTTGCTTGGTGCTTTGAGCTCATTTTTCCATTGAGTTTGTAAAAATTAAGCAGTTCTGGGTACATACTAATTTTACTGTGTTCTGAATAAAAAGAGATCATTGAGAACAAAGGGAGGTGGGGGTGAAACCCAGCAGCTTTGCACATCCCACACTCACAAGGCATCACTGGAAGCTGCACTAAAATGGGGTGAAAGAACATGCTTTCACCAGGAACAAAACTAAGCAAACCCAACCACCTCAAAAGACAGGAAACTGCCTGCACCAACACACAACAATATCAGCACTCAGATCCCCATATTTCATATATGTTCTTAAAGATATGAAAACATTCATCTCAAAGACACCTGTGCAACTAAATATCCACCATGCAAGAAAGGTTCAGTCCTGTTCCTGCTCAGAGCAGGGCTCCTGCTGGGCAGACACAGCTGGAAGGCAGAGGGGCCTCCACAGGGACATACCAACCTCTGGTTTGGGAGCCACAGCAAAGGCTCCTCCTCACACCTTTTTGCTCCACAACCTCCCTTGCATGTGCTCCCCCAGGATCTCACTAGTTCTGCTTAAAACTCACGTTAACCAAGAGGCTTTTTAACATGCAAAAGTGACAAAGTACAATCCCAAATACCAAACAGGCTGGAAACCTCCTTGAGTCACATTCCCATCTCCAGGAGTATAAGGTACAGACTGCCTTGTTCTGGTCCTAGGCCAGACCAACACTTCACCATATGAGGTGCAGGAATACCACTCCCCCCGAAAAATAAGGATGCAAAGTCCCTCAGCACTAACACCTTCCTACCTCTGCAGTCTCCATCACAACAGGGCCTTTCTTCACTGGGAATTTAGTTGGAATCAGACTACATCTAAGGCATCTCTTTTGCAAGAACTACAAAACTCTGTTGATAAATCCTTCCAGCACTTCCACAGGATAAGAGAGCACGGGGGCCTTAAAGTGCTTAACTACTGTAAAAAGAAAAGAAAACGGTAGGAAATAAAGAATCCATAATTTATGTTGCAAAACAGAGCAGTTACAGTATATTGTATTTTAATAGCTTTTTGATGTATATATTTAAAACAGTGGAAGGATGCATTATTAAAAATTCTATGTCAGCACTTACAATCACATCCTGCCTCAAATCCAAACCTAGTCTGGTTTACTCACGTAATGTTTAGTTCTTCAGTCCCCCAAAAAAGCACTGTTTGATGAAGGCCATTTTTGTTCTGTTTTTTAGACAAAAGGATCAATTTCATCTTAAAAATGATATACATTTACATTCAAGGGTAATCACCTCTAGAAAAAGAACAAAAACACCCCAAAAAAGCAAGTTAATTTAATATTGAACAAAATATAAACAACCTTGGAAAAAGTGAATACTATCCATGGGTAATTTTATACATATATGTATATATGAACAGATATAGATATATGTATATATAATACAGCATAAACACGTAGGGAACACAATGGAATTCCAGAGGAACAGCTTATTTTTGTCTCTACCCACTGTTGTGTTGCACATGTGCTCCTCTCTCGGTGCTGACTGTAACACACTCCCCAGGGATGCTGCCTTTGCTTCAGCCACAATTAACAGCTAAGAGAAGACATTCCTGGAGCTGGGCTCCTTCCCTGCCACGCCCTTCCCAAAATCAACCCGTTATTTACCTGCTAATGGGGCTTTAACTGATCCACTTGTAATCACTGCGATCTGAAAACCAGCAAAGAGTCCGAACCAAGGCTCCCCACTGCGGAGGAAACACTCCCTGCACGGCTTTGGCTCCTTTGTGTATCCCAAAACCCAGATCCTGTTCTCACACACGGCTTTTACAACCGTATTACTAACCCAACTCCCCTTGCTTTGGTGCACATGCCCAGCAGTTTTAACTGAAAAACGATGCAGTTTGATCCGATACAGCCAGACTGTGTTAAATCCCAGAGTTCTGGGATCAAGCTGAACAGTACAAAACCAAGGAAAATACAAGGTTACAACATTTGGAGTTCTAAGAGCGTAAACACTGAGAGTGATTCCAGATTTTCTGCAGATGAAAAGAAAATCATGCTCTGCTTCTCTCTAGCACCAAAATGGAAGGAAAATTAAGTTCTTGGGTTGCTAAGAAAACCATTAAAACTTATCAAAGTGTCAGAGGCAAGTGCCAAAGGGAGAATTTTCTGGATTAAAAATTTTCTGTGGATTTCTATCCTAAATTGCCTGTTGCCAGTTAAAAGTGCCTTCACACACTTATGTTTTTCAGCCAAGCCTGCTGCTTAGTTAAAACCTCAGTAGCAAAACCACAACTGGGACTGCAATTCCTTGAGGGTTACCTGAAGCTGTACAGAAAGGGGTTCTCAAAGACAGCATCATCATCATCATGCACAGTAGTGCTAGAAAGGACCCAGGAAGAGGGGACTGGACAGGGCATGAGCCTGGGAAATAGCCCCTCATACATGAGGAAATTCAACAGAACAGTTCATATTGCCTCACATGTAAGGTCTCCCCACACATCCTCTGCAAACCTTGGAATCAGAGTATTGAATTTCTAAATTGTAACAGGATGCATATGCCTATATCATGCTGATGTGAGGGTGAGGAAGGAGTATTGCAAACCCAGCTCCAGAGTGAACATCAGGGAAAAAATCTCAACAGGATGCACTTTGAAGCTTGTTCGAAAGTTTACAGTTTCTGCTTTTTAACCTAGGTTAGTTTGCACCTCAGAATTAAAGATTGTTATGCCCATATCACAGTAAAGTATCAATTCACTTCTCCACTGAAATCAAGTACAATCAGGATAGGTTCTCAAGTGGCTGGAAGAAAAGAGAATGATTTATCCTAGGGGAGAAGGAATCAAAGAACCTGGCATCAACTGATCTGAATCCAAACTTCAAATGTGTCAAGAGACAGCTTAAAAGTCTTTCTTCTTAAAAAACAATTAACATCTAGACAGGGGATGTGTCCAACTTGTGACCACCTTCTAAGGAGTGAGACACATCCCTTTCACAAAGCATAAAAGCTATATGATAGCATTTAAAATTAATAAAAGTTGTAACCATTCAGGTAAACTCTTGCTGTGTAGTGAGTAAATCATCCAGTATAATGTAGTAAGATACCAAGGAACACACTGTAAAAATACATCAATTATGCCATAATGCTTTTAAAAAGTGAAGATCTGGTGCTGTAGAAGTACGTTGTTCTCAGTTCCAGCTTGTCCCCCAAGAGAACACTCATGGTACTGTATTATACCACAGACATTGGATTTTATTTACAGCTTAAACTTAAAGTTTAGTAACTAAAGTTATTAGATCACCGTACTTTAATTTCCTGTATGGCACCAAATTTACTTTTAAAAAAAGTGTCTGTGAGGGTGTGTACGTGTGTGTACGTGTGGCAGGCACCAGAAAGTAACGTTCCATCATGTTTTCTCTAGTTTCCTACACCTCCCTGTCCGTGGAGCAGAGCTCTGAGGTCAGTCACATGGCCTTCATGGCAGCAATGCGAGAGCCCAGGTTCTCCTGCAGGTAATAGAGCAGGTGCAGTTCATAGTGCTCCCCCGACTCAGGGACCCTGATGCTGTGTCTCTCCTGAGGGTAGATCTGAAATGGAAAATGGAGTCGTGAAAATGGAGTTGAAGGTGCCAATATTTAAATCAGTCCCAGAGCCACATTCCAAATGTCCATGGAATGTCCCTGCATTAACCCTGCACCTGAACTGACACACCTCATCCTACACTGCCTGAACCCAGGAGAACTCACTGGGATCCAGCTGTGCTGGAGGGAGTCAGCCTGGCTGAGCAGAGGCAGCTCCTGACCAGAGCACATTCCCACTTCTGCAGTGTGGTGTGGGATCCCTGGACTCCACCTGCACTGAGCCAGCAGGGCTTAATTAAATGCAGAACGCTGTTCCATGCTGCATGAACACTGCTGCACTGCCTTCCAGCTGCAGAACCTCAGGAACAGCCTTAACTACTTATTTACCCAATTTCTCTTTTTGCTAATTCATAAAATATTAACATTTAAAAAAATGCTTGGCTCAAATGCTACGATTTTATCCAAGGTGTCCACCACAACCATGGTACAAGCTCCAATTCTGCACTCCTCCAAGACACACAGGTTACCTTTTCACCCTGGTTTTGGCCTCACCTGTAGGTCATAGGGTTTCCCAGCTCTCACCAAAAAGCTGAGCAAAATACTGGTGTGTGCAAAGTGAACGTTCTCATCCAAGAATCCGTGTAGCAGCAGCAAACGGTTTGGTCTGGGAAAAGCAAGAGACAAACAGCTCTAGACAGCATCCCACTCATTTCACAGTCCACACACATCCCTACAAAAACACTCCCCAGAAAATAGTATTTGCATTGAAAGCAGTAATTTCACAGTTGCAAACTGCTCTGGATAGACACATTTCTTGAACCTGTTCCTTCCTCCTCTGAAAGTTCTTTCTGCACATGCATATTACAGTCAGATCTTTTATCTGAATATCTTATTTATTTCTCAGTAATGCTTCCTAGCTTGGACAATATGAGGCCTTAAACCTTGCTAACTGTCAGCTCTTTGGTAAGAAAGCCCATGGCCCCATCTTGCTCTGCTGTGCTGAGACAGCTTCAGAACACACAAAAACATCTCAATCAACTAATTTTTGTTTAGCTTAATGTGGCTCTAAAGTGCTAATCAAATTGAAGATATGTTTGTCACTTCTTTAGACAAAAAATATAGTATAAAAGGGGTAACATGAAATGGTCTGTGATTATGCAAATGTTCACTTGAGTATTAAGTTTATTAGTTCTGGGTATTGTTGGGGTTTTGTTAAAATATTATTTAATGTGAGCATTTGTGATTAGAGAAATACCAAGAACAGGGAGATAAAAATGTGTCTATGGGGCTTAAACCTTCCTGGTAGGTAAAAGAAGACAAGAGCCAGAAGCAAACTTACTCAGAAGGAAACTTCTCAGCCTGCATGGCCACAGATCCCAGGTAGTAGCCCTGCTCGTTGTGCTCCGGGTGGCCCATGTAGCGCTCCGTGTATCCCGTGTCGTAGAAAATCCACAGCGTGACCGGGGCTCCGGCTATGGCCACCTGCCAGTGCCATGAGAGGGGAATGACATCACTGCCCCCTGACCTGGGAATGGCATCACTGCCCCCTGACCTGGCCACATCCTCCCCTGCCACGGCTTCATCCCACTGTAACTGTGGAAGGAGCAAAGCAATCCTTGCTGTCTCTGCCTCAGAGCACAGCTCAGCTATGATCCACACGTGCTGGAAACCAGGAAGAGCCCACAGGTAAATTGGAAGCAACGCTAAACATATCCCCTGCAAGGGATGCTGAGGGAAGTGCATTCTGTGAGGTTTTGTGGGTTTGGGTCCATTTGCATGTCTCACAGAAACAGCTCCCTAGGACTCAGCAAACTGCCCTGCATGGCTACCATCACCTTGCAGAGAGGCTTGTGGAAAAAAAGACACAGAAAAAAAACCCTCACCACAAAACTATGTAAAACCCCTTTGCAAGGCAGGTGTTTGTAAAGGTAAAGATACAACAATTGTTAAAAATTGAGACAAATAATTATTAAACGTCCCAGTAATACTAAGGCTGGACTTAAAGCAAGAGTAGTCACAAAGAACAAAACACATCTGAAGGGAAATAACCACCTCTTCCCACAACTCTACTCAAAGGCTGTCTGGCTGTTTATTATAGTGGTCTAAAGTCAGGCAGGCACAAGAACCTCTTTCCAGTACCTCTCCCCATTCCCAGGCTGTCCTCCTGGCTGCTTCAGAACACACTGCTATGCAGCGGCACAGGCAATTTGATCTGGGAATAATCAGTCTGCAAAAGAACTACTCTCTCAGGGCCACAAAGAGAGAGGATGAGAAGGAGGTGTTGTTTTTCACCAGGATCGTTTCGCTTACCTGGTTTACAACACAAAGAGCTCAGCTGGCACTAAGTGGGCAGCAGTTGACACTACCTAAGGTACCTTCAGCACAGGTGACCTGAGATAGGTAGAGGTACAGGAGTACAGCTAAGTCATTGCAAGCTCAACAGTCCAACAGAAAAGCAACTTCCCTCTGAAGTCACCCAAACAGAAGAGTCTTGAAGAAAACAGCCATTCCACTGTGTCCTAACTTGTCTAGAGCAAGCTCCAAGGTCTTTGTGCTGTGACCACCCATGGAAGTCACATTATTAAAGGAAAAATTCTGTCTGCACCACCAGAGTAGTACTCAATGCATGAACATACCCTGAAGATATCTGACCTCTGTGTTAAAGCCATTAGGGAGAGGTAGCCTCCGTAGGACCAGCCGTGGATGCCCACACGCTCCAAGTCGATGAAGTCGTACTGTGACGCCAAATACTGCAGCCCTTCCACCTGGTCATCAATTTCTATCTGTCCCTGGCAGGGCAGAGGCAAAGTTCTCTTAGGTACAGGCAAAAGTTACATTCTCAGGATTGCCCAAGGTAACCACCTTCAGAGCTTTGGTACTCAGGAGTGATCCATGCTCAGAATGCAACTGTCCTGCTTCATGTTAGCTGCAAATTGTATCTGTGAGGAGTCACAGCCTCTTTATGAACCACCCTGTGTCAAGCTGCAGCTGGTTCACAACCTCAAACCATGACATTTTATCTTTTCTACATCAAGCATCTTTCCTCCCTCAGCTCTCACCTAATGCACACTTCCGTCCCCAAACCCTGGGAGTGTCACACAGGCAGTGCTGGGCACCTGTGCCAAACCCGTGCTTCAGTGCTACTAACACTGGCACTCAAACCCATCTCTGGCTGAGAACAGAGCCAGACTCAGAGCTCACTTACCATTTTGTATTTAAAGGCTCCTTCAAACTTCAGCCCTCGGTGGCAGGAGCCCCTATTGTCAATGACAACAACAACATAGCCTAGAGAGGCCAGGGTGTTCAGTCGGAAGTACTTGATTCCTTTAAACCGATTGTTCACCAGCTGTACCTGGAATACAAGAGCAGCACAGAATCCAGAGGTCACCTCTTAATCCAGCTGCAGATTTTATTTATGTTTCCCTTCCTTTGAATGCTTTATACAATTTTATAATGTAAAGTTTTCAAGATCCCTACTCTCTGCTGCAGGATTCTCTCTCCCTGTTATGCAATAAACTCTTCTCCCAGTAAAACAAGCCGTTCTGTGTCACAGGTATGAAGAGCTGAACTGAGGTCCAATGAGACCAGTTAACTGGAGAGGAGGAGACAGAACTGGGAACAAGGACTACCTGATTCCCTTTTCTCCCAGTTCCAGCTCTGTTACTCCATACCTGTCCTCAGACAAGTGCCAGTGCCTCAATCCATGACCTGGGAACAATAAATCCTCACAGCACCTTTGGCCAAGCACCTACTCACCAAACAGGCAAAATGCCATGTGGTGCTCTCAGCACAGAGCAGGAAGTGTTCCTGCAGGAGAGCAGTGGAGTGATCCCTGCCAGCCCATCCCACTGCTCACCAACTCACCTGAGGGCCTCCATAGATGAAGAGCACTGTGGGGTACTTCTTCCCAGGCTGCAGGTTGTGGGGTTTGTACATCATTCCATACAGGGTGAACCCCGTGGAGCTCTCAAAGGAGAACACTTCAGGGGGAATGTAATCAGGAAGAGGACCTGCCATGGGAGGGAACAGAGAGCCTGGTTTTAACAGGAATGGATGAGTAACACAGCTCTGCTGCACCACTGCCCTGTCACCTGCAATCCTAGTGGAGCTCTCCCACCCTTTCCAGTGGGTGTGGCTGGATCCAGGCAGAGACTGGGAATGCCCCAGCCCTAGGTGAGCTTTCTGAGACTTATCACATTCCCATCCCTGCTCCCCTGTGAATGAGAGTAACTCTTCTCCCCTGACACAGCCATTACAGATGTCCCATCCCTTCCTAATCCCACTTAGGACTTGCTACATTTACACATGGAAAGCACAGGACATGGAGTATGCTTCAGGTAAGGAGAAATGAAAGGCAACAGAAATCCAGTGGAAGATTATAGCCCAGAGCTGTCTCATGAAGACATGAGTAGGCAGCAGTACACACTATTTAAGAAGTGCACCTCCCTCCCTAGGAACACAGTCTTTAGTAGGCACATCACACAGAGCAAGTGAGTGCACTTAAATCTCTCCTTGAGCTAAAACTGGCAGGAGAAAATTGATAATTTCCACTCTAAATTCCTTCATGGTCTGTTTATATCCATTTGTTGCTGAGCTGAAAATGTCCCTCCTGTACTTCACAAACTCCTCACACAAGCCTGAGTTTCAGAGACAAGTCTGGTCAGCCACAACAGCAAATCTCAAGTAAGCATATGCTGGGATATCTTTTATCCTGTGATCCTGCTTGTCCTTTTCCTCTTCCTCATCCATGCCATTACCTGCTGAATCTAAAATGGTAGCCCAGAATTCCTTAGTCCTATGAGCTGCATCATCTTCTGATCCTGTCAGCCGGTACAGTGACACACAGTGGGGGTTCTTCTGATTACTGTACTTGCTGATGAACATATCACAGTCCTGGGGAGAAAAAGAAAATGCTTTGAACCCCTCAGTGCAGAGCCACAAGCAAGTAATAATTTCTTTTGCATTTAGATCTTTCAGAAGATGTTTATGGACCAAATTAAACCAGAAATCTGAGCACTTTTGCTTCTGAAACACTACGGTCCTTAACACTCCAAACCCAAAGATACACCTCAAAATCCAAGAGTGGCATGAGAAGCCTGTCACACACCTTCTTCTGGGCCATGAATTCCCAGCTGGATTCATAGAACTCCACCCAGTGCTGCTCAGGCACATCTCCTCTGGTGATTGCTCTCTAGTCCACTGCAGGCAGAGAATCAGGCTCAAAGAGTTTCAAACAATTCATCCTGGCTCCTTTTGCCTGAAGTGAGCTGGTGAGCAACTGGGAAGTCAAGTCTGGTTTCCAGGGTGGTTTTACACACTGACTGTACAATGTACAGGAGGGTACAACATAGCCTAAAATCTGCTTTTGTTATATATCAATACTGCCCTGTGTGCTGAGTGACAGGATAAGCCTGGGCTAAGGCAGAGCAGCCCAGGCAGCCCTGGCAGGCACAGGTACCTGGCTGACACAGCAGGCGTGTGAGTAACCACGCTCTGTCAGACGCTTCACCTCCCCGGGGTTCTCGTAGTTAACAACGTACAAGTGATGCTCCAGAGGTGAGTCTTTTGTGCCTTGAAAGTACACCAGTTTTTTGGCTTCATCCACATAGATCTGTCAGGAACAAAAGAAACAGCACATCCCTCAATATTCAGTTCTCCCCCTCATCCCTCCTGCCCCACTTCCATAATGCTGAGTTGGAGCTCAGCAATTTGCAAGGGATAAACCAAACAACTGCTCTCACTGTCTAAAACTCTGTCAGTTTGATTCAAATGATCAAAGAATTCATCCAGCTCAGAGATAGAAAAGCAGCAGTTTGGGGACCTTTCCTTCCCTCCTTGTGCAAGTAACTCACAAGTTACACAGAACAGAAGTACTGGGTATTTTGGCTAAAACCATACTGGATTCATAGATTTATGCTGATCCCTCCAAGGGACCATCTCCCTGCAGTGTGTGTGGCAGGATATCCAGGAAGCAAGAGCAAGACTTACATTGGATCCGTGTCTGCCAAGCACTTCCCATTCCCCACTGGTAATTGCTATCTCCTCTTTGATGAGGCACTTGAAGTCACCTGCAAACAGCCAATGTACAGAGATTCTTATTTCTAAAAATATTTTGTCACTTGCATAGAAATAAAGGTTTTATACTGAGCATAGGCAGGCAAAGGAAATAGGTGTCAAAAATGGAGAATTTTGCAAGAACTCTGCTTTTATAAGATGATTTCATTTCCCTTAGAATGAGGGAGATCTAGCAAGAAAAAGAAGTCAGATGCATTCAGAGAAATCTAATCAACCCCAGATATAATGCTATGTGGGAAAAAGACCCACAACAGTTGCACGAACCTAGGACCTCTAATAAAATTATGAGTATTTTTTGTGCATACAGAGTTCAGTAGGTGCCTTCAACACATACTAAGTAAGTTAACTATCACAGCATGAAACTGTGACTTTAAGAACACATGCTGTAGAAAAAACCACTGGGAGCTTTGCACACAGCGGTTTCCTGCATCTGAGCAAGACCAAGTTCCAGCAGTGAAGAGGAAAAGCCAACTAAGTTTCACAGGATCACAGGGACCTTGTTTCCCATCTGGTTTTTGGAAACTTTTCCCTCTAGTCCTTAAGGAAGGATCGGGGTTAAAACAGAATAACCCCTGTACAATTTCCAGAGGAATGACCGTACACCGAAGTGCTTTCCTGGACAACAGCAGAAGTTTCCAATAAGACAATAATTCCTGCCAGCTGGAAGGACATTTATTTCCTCATTGGTCAGCAACACATGCCCAATTAAAGCACAAGAACAATTCCCCTTACTTGGAGCAGGGAGGCCTCCACAGGACCGTTTGTATTTGCTCTCCTTCAGAACTGAGGTGATCTTGTACAGGTGCCGGAAGCCTGTTTTGCACTCAGAGGCAAAAATGAACTCTATCTCATCTTCGTGGATTTGAGGGAAGACATGGAAGATATCATGGATCTGAGGAAACAGAGCAGTGGATTAGTGTCACCAGCAGGACTCTGGCACTGCAGTTAAACAAAATATGTTCCTCTTGTTGCTCAACACAGACCACACAGTCCAGGGTAACTGGGAGCAGCACTGTCCCTTACTGGGAGAACCAGTTACACTTGGAGCCCGGGGCGGGCTGCAGCCAGTGCCACATCCCTGCAGCTCCAGCTTTCTGCCAGTCTTAACTCTGTATCCTGTTCACCAAACTAATTAAGTTTTTCTTCATCTGCCCTTCTAGCTTAGACACAGAGGTGGGTCCAGCTCTGCACACCTCTATCCTGTGCTGCCTGCAAGTGAAGGATTATTTTAAAAAGGATGGGATGACATCATCTTCCCACTAGTCAATATGTCAGCTCTTGCTTCAAGGGACAATTTTTGGAGGACCTGGGAGCATTTTTCTTCACAGTATGAGCTGCCAGTCAAGAACCACTTCAGACAGTAAAAATAATGGAGAAAGAGAAACTGACTGCACCATTCTGAAACCAATCACTTACTACAGAGAGAATGTGGTATCTAAGAGAGCACTTGCTGTATAGGGACCATTCACTGAAAGGTTTTGTGCAAATGTTCTCTGCTGAAAGATGCAACTATGTGCCAGTGATTGATGCTCCCAGACACACCTCCAATGGGATGTCACTGCAGAGACAGGGACCTTTATGTGCAGCAGTGTGAGGAGAGGCAGTTTACAGCAGTGACCAGGCACATCCATGACTGCTGTCAGCACAGGCCCTGTAGATCACCTCCCAGAACATCACATCCTTAATCTGTTTCACCAGACCAGATGTAGTTCACAAGGGGTTCAGTGCCTGTTAGGTGACTCTCAGGACTTTTCATCCAGTGCCATCTTGATTCATCTTTTTTGCCTGGAGAATATTTCATCTGGTGGCACTGCTGGTGCTAACAATTGGAGAGTGTCGGTGACACTGTGGGCAAGGGGCTGCCTGGGAACACCAGAGCCCTGGGCTCTGCTGCTGGCTCTGACTACTGCATTGACTCAAGCAAAGCAGCTCTGTTTTCACATCCCAAATCTGTTCTCTGCATCCTGCTTTTTACAGCAGGAAGCACTGAATATGCACAGAACTTGCACAATGGGATAACTCTCCTTGACAGCACAGTAACACCAACATTCAAATTCTTACATTTATCCAGATGTCTGTCGTTTCTTCATAAATAATGAAAGGTGTAACAGAATCTGGTACAGCATCAATAAGTTTCTGTCTTTCCATTGCATCATCTTCTGTGGGGATGAATAATGCAGGAGGGATCAGGACTATCTGAAGCCGAGTTTGGGAGCGATCCAGCAAGATGGACCAGATGCTGTTGAGGACACAGATATTAGAGAAAATAACATGTAACCATGAGTATGACACAAGTCCGAAAGTCTCAGTAGCACTAGGCATTTTGAGGGAGTCAAGAATATTCATTTGCAGATTAAGTCACATGCAAAACTTCACCCACATAAACAAGTCTCTTCCATAACACAAGAACCTATTTCACTTCATTTTAATATTGCATAAGCACTGCAAGTTCAAAAGTTTAACTCATTCTGTTCTCCCCAATTTGAATTGTGCTTCAAGGGAGAAAGAGAAGAGAAAAATCAGAGGGAATAATGAAGCAGAAAAAAATTCAATTGAAATTTTAGGATGCTTGTGAAAATACTATTGTTAGATCTACACCTGGCAGAGAATAACTCTGGCACCCAAAGGGACCAGCAGCAGCCCCTGCCATATTCTGATGGCTTTATGTGTAGCTCCAACAATAATTCTGCAAAAAGCAGGATAATATAGCAAATGTGTCCCTGGTTTTCTTCCACATTTGGATGGGAAAGAAATTGAAAAGGTGAAGGCCATCTTTAGATACAAAACCTGGAGGAGTGCACGTCTGGAAAACCACGGAATCATTTGGGTTGGAAAAGACTCTTAAGATTGAGTCCACCATTTCTCCTCCAGCACTGCCAAGCCCACCACTAACCATGTCCCCAAGTGCCACATCTACACAGCTTTAAAGTCCCTCCAGGGATGGTGATTCCACCATTGCCCTGGGCAGCCTGTGCCAGGGCTGGACAACCCTTTCAGTGAAATATCCTTCTGGAGAAGCTTCTGGTGAGTTAGAAACACTGTACTACATCATCTACAGGGTTAAAATGACATGCAAATGTAAGTAGCACTTACAGCAGGTTTTCTGATCAGTAAGTCTGGTCAGCAAGGATGGTCCAGTGGTTAGGGCGCTAGCCTAGGGCCTGGGGGACCTGGGCTCATTTCTCTCCTCAGCCACAGACTTCCTGCGTGACCATGGCAAGGCACTTAACCTCTCTGGGCTTCAGTTCCCCATCTGTAAAATGGGGATAATAGCACTGCACTCTCTCTCACAGGGATGCTGAGAGGACACACACATCAAAGGCTGCGAGTGCCCAAACCCAAAGCAGTAGGGCCAGAGAGCAGAGAAAGACACAAGGAGGGCTCTGGTTTGGCTTTTGGAAAAATGGTTCCCTTTGCACAAACAAGTTGGTAGCAATGTAAAAGTGAAAGCAGGCTTAAGCTGGAAGAAGACAGAGACCACTACAATCTGCTTCTGACTGTATGACCCCAAACCCTCTGAGCAGAGACAGGATTAACATACGCACTATTTTCCTTCTGGCGTCCACCCAGCTCTAGCAATGTACTCTACTCCTTCAAAGAGGATCTCGAAGGGCTGAACTAGCTCTTTATCCACAACATCTGCAATCTGTTGACAAAGCAGCAATTCAGTGACACTGAGATGAACCCCCACAATCAGTTTTTCATGCACGATGAGAGCCTGGACACAGAAGACTTTTTCTGTGCAGCTTATGCAATTTAGATTGTTCAGCTTTGCAACACAGGGGACTGAAGCCCGTCTGTATCCAGACCCCAGCACAGCAGGAGAGCTGCACACTGCCAGTACGGCCAGGGCTGGGACCAGAGAAATCTGGATGCTGCTCACAAACCCATCATTCATCTTGCACAACTCATTTGAATGCTCAGTTCCCCCCTGTGAAGGGGAGGTGATTTGTACTGAGCTGTTTTGTAGGATTTTCATGGATAGGTGCTGAACATCCTACATGACACCCAGTTATCAGTGTGGTTCTAATCCATGAAATGCAGTGCTGCAGTCTGTCCCTGCTGGGGACTGGGAACAAGTCCCAGTGGTACCCAAAGGGTCCTGAAGGCTTTCCCTGCCTTTGCTGGCTGACACCAGCATCACTATCCCAGCAGGTGACTGCTGATGGCTGAAGTAGCTCTAGAGTTGGGAGAATTCCAATAATTTATGGCTGTTAATGTATCTGTTTGATAAGATTAATTTCCCATCTGTCCAAAGATCTTGGACTGGCCTGAGGAAATTTCTGCATCTGTTTAAAAAATCCCAGGGCAAAAGCAAAGTTCATCTCTTTCCATATGTTCATGCTTTTGTAAGGTGATATACTGTATTTGCAATCCAATTTTCCCAATATCTGCAGCCAATCAAGAGATCAGTCACATAAGAAGGTCTAACCATCCACACCTACAATACTCTGCTCTGCAGCTGAGTTCACACACCAGTGGTAGCAAAGAAAAGCACAGCCTTGAGAAACACTGCTGCACACTGAGTAACACTGAGTATCTGCACAGGAGTGAGCCAAAGGCACTGCCTTCAGAGAAGCCAGGAAGCCATCAGAACCAGTAAAGTTTCTTTGTACAGAACTGGAAAATGAATTTTACCAAAAAAAAAAAAAAAAAATCACAGCAATTAAATGGATTTGGCAAATAAACAGAACATAGACTTACTCTGCCTTCTGCATTGATTGTCACTTCAGAGATCTTGAAAGTGACCTTTGGATTTGCTGTACCTATAAAAACAGATGTTAACAGTCAGGCATCAATTGTTTGCTGTGCATGATTGTCCTGTTATTCATACAGCACTGGAAAAGGCAAACAGCAGAATGTTCTTTGATCAAATAGCCTCCCTGCATGTCTGAGAGACAGCACAGAACCAGGCAGGGAAAAAAAACAACCCGGCAAATGTGAGGAGATTTAGAGGATGTAATCCTGCAAACTGATCAAGAGCCACACTACTGTCCCAGTCAGTCTTTTCTCCCACAGTCAGTGGATGCATTTACAGGGTGGAAGTAAATTCTCAGGAGTGACTGGAGTCACAAAGCAAGCTTTGGTTCATTGTTTGGCTGTTATTCCAAGGTGCATAGAACGTGGTCTAGTGCTGAAGAGCTTCTGTGAAAACTAAACACCTAAAAACCTACTGCCTTCACTAGTACCATTATGATAATAAAGCTACATATTGTTTAAGAGATTTGGGCTTTTGTTAGCTTGTTTTCTTTTCACTGAATAGAGCCATGGCAAAATACTCTCAGAAATCTGAGTGCTCACAAGCACCAAATAACCACGAGGTGTCGCCTCTTGCTTCCCAGCCTCACACTGAGCCTTTCTCTATCCTTGACACAAGTAGTAAATCAGGAAAAGCAAAAAGCTTTTCCAGTGAATCTACAAGATCTGAATGAATTCTGCAGCTTGAGAAGGTCAGCCAAACAAAGATATTTCTCCAAAAAATGAAGATTTCAGGAGTGAGGAAAGAGAGCTAACCATTGTTACCTGAGCAATGTGTCCTGCTGTGACAGCAGGGATATCTCAGAAGGGTTGAATTGCTCAAACTTGCCCCACACCCGACAGTGAATCAGCCCTCGGCACATCTGCTTAAATCCCATTTCCCTGCTTCCAGTGGCTTCCACTTCAAGCCTGCCCTAGCCCTTCACTGCTGAAGCCTCTTTTTCATCCACTTTTTGTGCAAATGTGACCACAGGTGGTTTTCCTGGCAGGCTGCAGCAGGACAGGTTTGCTGTTTAAAGTCCAAGAGCAATCCTGGAGATCAGAGTCCTCCAGAGTTCCAGAGAATTGAACTGCCAGAGCACTGCCAGCAGCTAAACACAAACCCTCCCAAAACCCCAAAAGGCTGTAATTCTGGAGCTGTTCCCTCAGAAACACAGGGCTGTAAGTAAGAATCAACTCCTCAACAGCTCAGGTCTTCCAGGATCCCAGAGAGTGGCTCAAACAGTGACAATAAGAGAGGGTTCCTGCCAACTCCTGACACCCAGAGCTCTCAGTAACCACATGGCTGCTGTATCAGCACAGTCACCAGTGACTCAGGCAGCCTCCAGAGCAGCTTCCCCAAACACATTTGCACCACCTGGACACCAATTCAAAGACTACTCAACACCTCTCTGCTCTAGGCTTGGAGAGTCACTGCTGTCAGGCACACGGAATAAAACTGGTGTTTTCCAGAAACAGGGATGTAAGGTTTCAGGGTCTTACCAGTTTTGGGATACCGGAAGGAATCTGTTCTTCTTGTCTCCAGCATGGGTGATGTGACATGGATAATTTCCACCTCTGACTCATCATTTTCTTCATAAAGAATTTGAAGAACTTTACCCCCATCCAGTGCTGTAAATGAATTAACATCACAGAATTACAGAACAGAATTATCAGTTATTGCAGGCACCAGTATTGTCTCAGGAGCACAAGCAGATTGGAAGGATGAAGAAAAATCCAATAAAGCCTGTGATTCACGTTTCATTAAGCAAAACACTGAGACTCCTACAGCTCCCACCACTGTTATGAGAAGGGAAGTCTCTCCTCCCAGTGCTCACAAGGCCCCTGTAACCTGCCCCTTGCTGCAGACATCTCCAAAGGAGGCCATTTTCAACTTGAATAAGGATAAGTAAGAGCAAGAGGGAGCTCTGCACTGGACAGGGCCTGCCAGACATGCTGGATCCCCACACTTACTAGGCTGTGCCTTTGGGCACCACCAGTAGCCAGTGTATCTGTCAAACTCCTCCTGCAGCACAAAAGTGGCCACGCCAGCAGATTTTGGATCCTCCTCTACGTTGGCCAGTTCTAAAAAAAGACACCAAAGAATTAGTTCATGATGTGCTGCAGAACCAAACCAGTTCTGCATTTCCCCAAACACAGCCCAAGCTCACCCCCAGGGAACAATTACATGACAATAAATCTGACTTCTCAGCAGATTTGTTTTCTGCTTCCAGCCTTCTCTGTTCATATATTTAGTGAGGATTTAATCCTCTCTGACATGGCAGCTTCTTTTAGGAAAGGAAACCCATTCTCTCTTCTTACTTCTACCTAATCAGGCTCTCAATTAGTCAAAGAAAGAAAATGTTCTCTCTACCCGAGTTCAGTGAATTGGAACTACAACTTTTAAGAAAATCAAAACCTCAAACCTTTCTGAACAACTGAAACCAAAACCATGAACATTCAGAAAACTGAAAGCATCAGTATTTCATTCACTGTACAAACCAAAAGTAACAGACTTACATAACATCTCAACATGATGACATATCCATAGGGCTTCAATATTTTTCCTGTTACCCTGGAGGTAACTTAGCAGCACTCCATAAATAATTATCATCTGAGAAGGAGTCATTGCTACAGCTTATTTTTACTGTACTTACATAATATTTTAATATTAAGCATTTAAATAGTCCAAGGCATTATTATGAAGTGTCATAAATTTCAATTGACTAAAATTTAAATTATATAGTTTAAATATAAAATGAAATTGATTTTTAAAGTGTTTTATCCACAATTTCCCATTTTCTTTCTTCCAGGATAAATGCCTAAAACAGAGTTGAAGAGGGTAAGAAGTGAGAACCTAAGTTATTGATTATCAGGGGCCAGCAGAAGCCCTAGAGCTTTTCAGAAACTGCCTAAATTGTTTCTAAAAATCTCTGCAGCTGATTTCACTAACAGAAACTTTCCTCCAGCTCTATTCCACCCACAGCTCCTCCACTCAAAAAAGGCTGTTCCAGTGAAAAGCAATGTGCTGTGTTTCAGGAGAAGAACCCTTCCACATGTATCCAACATACAACACTTTCTGACAGATTGCACAGTGCAGGGAAAATAATTATCCCATAGTATCTGTACTACAGGAAGTCTATAAATGTGACAAACAAGGTGGAATAAACAGTGGCCATTACCCCCATTTCAGGAGACCCTTTAGTGCCATTGCTCAATGCAGTCTAGCAAGAACAAGTGCAGAGGAGGTAGAGGAATTTAATTCAGGATGCATTACCATTGTGCACAAATGTCAGCCTCCTTTCTTCCCTGGATTCTATATTAGATATCCAGATGTCATTGCAATGGATAAATGCAATCCAATTTGGATCAGCTGGACAAAGCTTGGGATCCATCCGGATATTTGGACAACTGGTCTCTACCAGAATGGGTCTTAAAGGCTGTTGCTGTTCGAAATTAAAAAACAAGAAAGAAACACAGTAAGATATGATAATGCAGGAAGACATCCACCGAGTAACCTGGATTTCAGAAGACCACAGTAGTGTGGACACTGACTTCACTTTTAAGGGGGAATCCATCCACTTTACACACAGAAAAATACTGTGCAGATATTTTAAAAGGAAAGTTGTGCCTCTACCATGCTCCCACCAGGTCTCTTTCCCCAGAGCTGAGGATCAGCCCCAAATCAAAGGGCAGCTTGTGTAGAGAAGCCTGGCATACTCTTAAAAACAGCACCCTAAAAGGGGCTGGCAGAACCTTGTCCTCCAAAACCTTGTCCTCCAAAAACAACTCAAGATACAGTAAATTACCCCAAACAACAGGGTTAGACAAACAGCTGGCATCTATTATTATAATAATAAATTATTTCAGCTTTGAAGGCCAGTTGCAGCACTAGCAGAGTGAAGGCTGCTTGTTCTGCAAGTTGTACAGTCAAATGGTGTAAAAATGGGTGTAACAGATCCAGCACTGACCATAGAACAGTGACGTGGAAACTGCGGCCTGGGGACAAAAGTTGTCTCTGATGTGATGTCTGACTCCATGGAAGAACACAGAGACTTTTGTTGCTTTTTATGAACACAGCTAGTCATGAAAAATCAAACAAATCTGGCATCCTGCCTTGCTGCCACAATTTTACCACTTCTTCTGGCCCTGCATCTGAATTTCTACAATCATGGAAACACACCCCTGTGGATAACCCTATTTCCAGGGTTATCAAGGTCACTTCCTGTGCCAGTGCAATAACTGCTGATGATCTGCTCTTTGCTCTCACTCCAAGCCAAAGGAGGTCCTTGCCAGAGCAAAGTCCTGCAGAGAGACAGAAGATGAGTAAACTCACAGTGAATCCATGGGGGCCTCCATCTTTCACATGATAAATCCCACTCCCTGCCTGGAACAGGAAGGTGCCACTCTCTCTGTGGTAATCATAGGAGGCAATCCCAACGGTGCCGATGCGCTTCCTCTCCCGCAGCAACTCCTCTTCCCGGGAGTACATCCCATAGTCCAGGATGGCCTGAAAACAGGCAGAGAAGCCCAATCAACACCTCTTCTCTGCATCCCTTCCCCTGCTTCCAGTAGCAGATGGCTGAGCAGACATCCTCCTCCTCCTGAATCCTGCTGCCAGCTGGAAGCCCACTCCTGCTTTGCCTCTGCCATCAGCACTCGTAGGTGCAGGCCATGATCAGATCCCACACAACTGTAAACTGACAGCCACTCCTCCCATGGCAAGGCCAGCATTATTCCCAATACTCCCTGGTATAAGAAAGCTCAGACTGAGGGTCTGTTATTTCTAGAATGAGCAGGAGAGGCTTTGCTCACTTTCACAGACATGCAGTGACTAGTCTTGTGGGAGGAGAGCACAGCCGGAGTTTTCTGTCTGGCTGACAGCCCTGGGAAATAACACAGGGAAAAATCCACCTCATTCCATGTGGGGTTTGTCCCACCTCCTCCAGCCTGCCATGGTGCATGGGATGGGATGGTGCAGGCTTGCTGTGTGCAGCAGGGAAAAGGGAATCCACATCCCAGTGAGTGGGAAAGGGATCCTCTGCTCCAGTATGAGTCACGGAGCCACTGACTGATCCTCGGGGGAATCATCACTTCCCCTGCAAGACAGCAGGGAAGTGATTGGAGACTCCAGGCTCCCTCAGCAATCCCCAGGAACTCACAACACAGAACTTGATGCAAATTAGCACTTGCCACCCCTGCCAGCAAAGGAGTCATCCAGCACACAGAGAGGATGGAACACCAAACACTGAGGAGAAAGCCATGCTTCATTTTGGGATGGCTGCAGGGTTGGCATGTACAAGGAGAATCTTTACATTTTTAAGAAAATAAACTTCAAATTTTCACGGTGAAAACCCCAAATCCCATGTGCTTGAAGCAAGAAAGAAATCAGGACCTACCGGAAAAAGATCCAGAAGAGGCTTCCAGGAAAGCAGCAGGACAGCAGCTTTGTTTATGGTTTTGGGAATTTCAGAATAGAAGAGCGTGTTCTCCCTGTTCTCCCCAGACATTGCTATTGTGAAAGTGAGGTGAAAAAGAAGTATATTAGCTTTCTGTTAATAATCCAAACACTCTCAAAGAATGCCCAGGAACAGTTTCCCAGGCCCTTCCTATCAGTGGAAGTACTGATGGTCTGTGCACTGCAGCCTCACTCTGGGAATTCCCTGCTTCACAGAAGTGCAGGTCACAGAGAAGGCAGAGAATAATGACACCCAGACTTACCTCATGCTGCTTGAAGCACTCTGTGTTCTTCTTACTGCCCTTTAATTCCGTAAGCTTTATAAATCAAGGAGGCCTTTTGTGCCAATTCCCCTGTCTGGGATACACAGCCTGTGTTTCAAAGGTAACTGACCTTTAGGGAGGTTTGAAAATCCCTGTCCTGCTCCTCTCTCTCAGTGCTATTCAGATTTCTGAAGGCTCCTGCCCAGGCACATGAGGATCAGCCCAGGGGGAGCCAGGTGTGCTCCAAGAGAAGGCCAAGCCTGATCTATAGCTCAGGAAGTGGCACTTGGGAAACCAGAGCTCATCCCAGGGAATCAACCTCAACCCATCTGCTATGTGGTTATGTGCTTGAACTCAGCATCATCCAAGGATTATGACCCCCATCTCATGACAAGAGGAAAAAGAGCAGCAGTTTTCTGACTCTGTCACTGCACAGCACATGCAAAGATTCTGTGAATCACAAACCTGAGCTTAAGCAAGTAGCCTAAGTGGCAAGCAGTGGGGCTAGAACATGGCTCTGGCTCCTAGGCCTCTGCTTCAGCCATCGCTTCTCTCCCTAATCCA
>VXBB01007896.1:4238-21159 GCA_013399915.1 Illadopsis cleaveri
AAGAAAAAAATAAGGAGAAAAGAATAGTGTTACATTCACAGTGGAATTCAGGGCTTCCCAACCAAGAGGCTTTCTAGCAGAGTGAAATTCAGAAAGGGGCTCAAATATTGTAGCTAAAGGGAATAAAACCAGATATAAATCAAATAAATTCAATGGTATGTTTCCCCATAAGAAAAAGGAGATACAGCCTATCTGAGAGATTGGGAAGCCCTGGAATAACAGATGCAAACCTCTTTTTTTAACACACCACCACTTATTTGTACTTTGGGTACGTTACCATTAATTGTGTCTCTTCAGCCTCCTGCTTCCCCCCGCAAGTCGAGGGTAAACAAAAAGCCTACTGTACATGAGGGCTGGAAATATTTCTGAAGTTGTTATAAATTCCCTCCGTGTGGCTCCGAGCCAAGCTTCATCCAAAGCTCCTCCTCCTGGGAGACGGCAGGAGCAGACAGACATTTCTGACAGCTGGGCTCCTCCTCGGCTCCTCTCCTGCTCACACTGACCCTTCCCCAAACCAGGACACCACTCCCACGGACACACCGACCCCAAATTAAGGGTGAGACAAGGGATGGAGGCTTGTGCTGCCGTGTGAAGGTTCAGAACCCCCCTGGGCCTGACTTGCACTTCTTCTCACCCTCACATTATCCATCCCCTCATTGTTAGGATGAGACCACTGGGTTGTGTTTATCCACCGCGGATCCACCCGGGAAAGGGCCCTTCGGAGTCCCACATTCGCATAACCCAGACAAGGGACAGGAAACTGGGATGCCACTCATTATGGGCCATTGTGCCAGCGCTGGTGGGAAACCCCTTCGTCTGCAAGTCGACACAATGGACAATTACGGCTCCTTCAGACCCGGAGGATGTTGTGTCGTTGTGGCCCGCAGCTGCTGTGCCTGCACGGCAGCGTTTCCTACAAAAGGCCTTTAAAATTCCCTGATTTCTATGCATGAAATACCTACATAATGAAATCGTTTTTAAAACAACTCAAATGCCTCCAAGTTCTCTGCAAAAAACCCCGACTTGTTCGAAGAAATAAAAAATATGCACGTGAAAGGGAAATCCAACCAGCACCAGGAATTCAGTCTTTTCACAGATAAAGCCCCAAATAAAAAAAAAAAAAAATAAAGTGAGCACCCAAAGTCTATGTTGGTTCACAATGTGAATTAAAATATGAACTACCAGCAACTCGTAACTAATGTAATTATTAAAACTGTGTGTTTGTCACAAGGCTTTGGTGACTGCTGTCATTGCTGTAGGCAGGGGGTCTGTCCTGTCAGAAAGGAATGAATTCCCAGTATTCCCACGTGTTCCCAGCAGGAGTTTGGACATTTGAAAAAAAACCCCTGGTAACCACTGGGTCGGCAATGCAAGGAGAATCCTTCGGAACCAAAATAAAAGCTGTCGATCCTGCAAGGAATCCCGCTGGTGCTGAAGGCAGGTCCCACACGGTGGCACTGTGACCCAGGCCACAGCGCACAGGGCTCTGCCTCTCCAAAGCCATCATTGCTGCCCATCGGGCCCAGGAACGTGCCAAAATTCGCCCTTTTAACGCTTCCCACCCCTCCAGGCACGAGTGAAGATGCTGCATCCCTCCAGAAAGACAAAAAAAACCCCAACCAAGCCAACGGAGGGAAGAGCTAAGTACACATGTTCGCTATCAAAATAATTCATGAAATGTAAATTAGTCTAATTATGAAAGTGTTTCACATTTTGTAAGCAACTGAAATGTTAATATTGGCTTTCCCTAACTCCAATCTAAATTTAGATAAATAGAAATTTAATTACCCTAATTAACTGAGCTACATAAAGAAGTTTTTGCTGCAGACAACGAGCCCCCAGCCCCTTTAGCACACTCAGCACTGCGAAAGGCAGAGAAACCACGGAGAACGCTCAATGTCTCCCAAACTGAGATTAAATTATTTGTTCTTGGTACCGTTTGGGAAACCTCCAAGATTTTATTAGTTGCTCTTGTTACAGAAAGATAAAATGTTAAGACATGCTATAAGCTATAACAAAACTGTGAGGGCAGTTCTACCAAGGTGGAAATTCCATGGAAAAGGTGGGGTGACAGGTACCACAGCCATGCTTTGCGTGGGTTTGGGATAATGGGCTTCTTTCCTGGTGGTCACCAGCTCCAGCCTGAGATGAACATTCTCTGACTTTCAACATCTAACATGGTACTCAAGTAGAGAGGAATTTTTTCCTTCTAATTCTACCCTCTGCAAGTCTGGAAACCGCAACTGAGAGCAAGTATTTGCTCTGCGAAATTCAGAAGTGTTATTTTGTTGTGAAATTTTGGCACAGAGAACCCAGCACCCAGAATCAACAGCCAACTCCAGTTTTACAGTGACACGCGTCCAAGGAGAAAACCAAACCCGTGAGCTGACTGATTGTCCTGTTCCCAAAGAACCCTCGTGTTCCCTCTGCCATGATGGCATGTCCCACCAGGAGGAAAGTGAGCTCAGCAGCCAGTCAGGGTTTCCCACTGAAACAACAGCACAAAATGCACACAGAGAAAAAAAAAAAAGAGGAATTTTGGGATGCTGCGGAATCCTGAACCAGGTGATGTTAAAATGGCTTAGAGCAGTGATTACCGTTTATGTACCCACCACTATAAAACACCAAAAATGTGTTTTAATTAGGAAAAGAGATAGGCCAGCTTTGGTTTTGTCATCTGAGCAACAAGCAATATTTCCCATCCAGCCAGGAAGAGCAGCTCATAACCCTTCAGAACTACTGCCCTGGAGTGGAAATAAATAAAAACCACTTTCCCATTGCACATGTAGGCCAGGAAAAACCCAAAACCTTAGAGAATAAAACAAAGAAGGGGTCACTGAGGGTGAAGGATGTTTCCCCACGCACACACTCTGATGAGAGTTGAGGTACATGTGCCAATTCTCAATTGCAACACGTCATGTACGTAATTTTAAAAGGAAATTCATTTTCATTCTGTTCAATAGGAACATAAAGAGCTTGTTGGGTTTTTACTGTTATTCTCAAGAATCTGCTACACATTTCAGTGCACTCATTTTTAAATGTAACCCAATACTAATGATGTCCTTTCCAGTTATTCCCTGTGGCACTTGTACCACAGGCTACCAACACCAGACCACTGAACACATCCAGAGGTTATCAAGACAGTTGAAGCTCATGAAGAATTAAAAACTAACCTGTCCATACTTGTTTGCTGAAGTTACAACTTTGCCTCAAAAATTTAGAGCAAAAGCTGATAGAAAAATTGGGCACAAACCTCAGTGAACAAACCAGTACACATGGGTTTGTATTATTCCATAACTCCAACCATACCAAGAAATAACCAGCCATTAGAACAGTTTCTAATTTTTATCTTTTTTTTTTTGGTGGCATTACTGAGCCAAAACACTGCAATTATAACATTTAATTTCCGGTTTTTAAAATGCAATTAAATGTCTAATCCAACTGTTTTTATGTTACAGTAGCTGTTCACATAAATAGTACAGATATGCACTGCTCCTGACAGGTACACAGTCACAAAAGCAGCTCTCTCATGTTCAGTTTGCTCTCTCTGTGTGGTGGGGTCTGTATGAAAAGCATTCTTGATTTCCAAGCATGGTACAATTTTTAATTCTTAATGCATTAGTACAACAGTGCATTGGAAAAGTACTGAGCTTCTACAAAAAAGCTTTACAATTTTAAAACAATTTGTTTTTTTTTCCTTTATTTAAACAAGCATAGGCAATTCTTATATTTCCACAACAAGATAAATATCCCAATTACGCTAACAGCTCATCCTACAGCGTGCCATAGTGATGGGGAAAGGGCTAACATTAGTGTTATTTACACAGACATGTCCAATATTAACCCAGGAGGAAAATTAAAAGTATGTTCAAATGTGCAATTAAATTATTTTTTCAGAGAGTTGGATTTCTTGCAAAAATTCATGTATGACTCATGGACACTGAGCTGGGATGACTTCTCAAAGAACTCCTCAGAAGCACAATCTTGAGGACAAACTGTTTATTGGAGTGGGATGGCAAGGGCTGGGCAGGAGAAAGAACTTAATACTCTTCACAAAGAAAAAAAAAAATTTGAAGTGGGGAGATGTCATTGGACAAGTGAAATTGAACACCCAAACCGACTAGAACTCGAAAAACCTAATTAAAGAAATTTTCCAATTCCCAAAGCTTGAATCCAGAGAAAATGCTTCGATGAGGGAAGATTCACTCCAATTCATTACTATACATTGAGGTACCACTCAAAAAGTGGCCATAAAGGAAGTGACTTCTTTGCCCATCACTATCACACCAGCTGCTGCCTGGCCATTGGCTCAGCTCTCCTTCAGACAACGCTCTCCCTGTTGCCAGAAGCTAAGACTGCCCTGCGGCAGATGGGGCAGGTGGAGTTCTCCGAGAGCCAGCGGTCGATGCAGTGCACGTGGTACTCGTGCGAGCACGGCAGCTTGCGGAGCTTGTTGCCCTCCGTGTACTCGGTGATGCACACGCTGCAGGTTTTCAGAGCGTCGCTCTCACCAAAATTCCTCATGGCTAGGTTGTCGATTTGTTCTTTGGTGAGTCCTCTTGGTTGGTCGTCGTCGTCTTCGTTGAGTAGGAAAAATTGTGCAAGGCTAAGGAATGGCAGAGAACCACTTTCTTCAAAAGTGACCGATCCCCTCATATTGCGGCCTTCCCGTCTGGCACCAGAAGTGGAACTAGCCTCGTGCCCACCCTCGTACACCTCCCCTGAGCTAACATCTGCATTCTCACCGCCCGAGGTGCCCCCGCCTCCGCTCTGCGGCTCAGAGGCCTCCACGTTCTGATTGGGAGCCGGCCCGCTGGGATCCGCATCGCTATCGCTGTACATGAAATAGCTGAGCTCCCCGAAGCCCGTCATGATCTGCCTCAGCATGGTCTGGATGGCCACGGACGTGGTCTCGCTCAGGCCGGTGTTTAAGATCCTGCGGATGGGGATCCTGATGGTGCTGACGTAAGTTCTGACCCCGGCCCGCTCGGAGCGGGAGAAGGTGCGGCGGAAGCCTCCGCGCTCGCTCTCGTAGGTGACGGTGTTGTTGGGGGTCTGGGAGCGGGAGCGGGTCCTGTTGGCGATGCTGTCCCGCTGCCGGTACTCGCCCGGGCGAACTCTTCTCACCTGCAGGTCAAGCACTATGGTGGGAGGCCTCTGCCCAGGAGCCGTGGACTCGCTGGTGCCGGTGGTTTCTGAAGAACCTGCTGCTTGAGGAGCAGGCCTCGTTTCAGGAGGAGAAAACAGAACCGCATTTTCACTTGGCACCTCAGTCCCCACCGTGTGCTGCCTTAACGTCACGTGCTGCCTGGTTCTAGAGCTGCCCTCAGCCTCGCCGGCTGAGGAGGGGTCAAGTGTTTGAGATGATGTGTTGTGATGAGACCTGCGAGGGGCCTCACTCACTGCATTAATAGGTGACCTACTTCTATCAGTCCTAGCCCGCGTCCGCCGCTGCTCTGGACTCCTACTCCTGGCTCTCCTCTGCCCTCTAGGAGGGGAAGCCTCCTCAGCCGTCAGCTCCTCCGCACTGCTCCTCTCTGATCCAGGCTGCCTTATAGACGGTGATTCAGACCTTGGAATTTCAGAGTCACTTTGGCTGTTTTCCAAATCCTCCCCATTGGAAGGCTCTACAGATGGCTCATGCTCAGTTTCTGGATTCGTGTTCCCATTATTACGGTTGACATTTATTTCCAAACTGAATCTGAAGTCTCCACTATTTGGGTTAGTCCGGCTCACTGCTCTCCAGGACTGGTTTCCTCGTTGCCCACTTCGTGTTGTATTTCCAGTCTGTCGGACTGAATTAAGCCAGTCTATTATAGAATCTCCATTTGAAACATCTTCTGCGGACTCTGCACCTGTGAAAAAGACAGGGAACTACCAAAATTAGAGTACTGAGCTAATTTTGGAGCCATCTTTTCCAAGAACATAATTGCTTAGCTTAACAAGTGGCAATTTAGAAGTGCTGAATGCTACCAAGTGCTGCTGTGGTTTCACAGGCAGTGTGACAATTCTGTAACTACCAGAGCTCTTCTAAGGGAGCAGGAGTGGACATTGCTCTAATATGGACAGATAGGCTGCAGCCATCACAGAGTAAACAAGTAATCAAAAGAACACGTATTTTCTATCATAAGTAAATGGAAAGTCACATGTCAGGTGCCATAACACATCAATATTCTGTGTTTTTCTTTCCAAACAATTAAGTGATCTATTGACCGTGAAACAGAGAATTAAGTTAGTCCTGAGCTTTAACCTGCAGAGCTTTGTAGCAAGTCTGTCTTACTGAAGAATGAACCCCAGTGGTCAGCTCTGAGCATCCCCCACCAACCTCTACAGAAGGGTGACAACAAAAGCAATGCAGCATCTTTGGAAGGGAAGAATGGTGATTTAAAAAAGAGGGATCACCAAAAAGCATCCCAGAAGGGAGCAGATAGAAAGGCAATCTTAAAAAAAATGAAATTAAAAAAAGAAACAAACCTAAACAAAACTTTATTTTGATAGAAGTAAGAGATGTGTTGTGAATAAAATCTGTCCCAAACTGACCTCTGCAGCAGATATCACACATAAGGTTCATTGAGTTTTGAAACAAAGCTCACCTTGTACCTGCCTAGGCTTAACTTGTTCCACTCCTGCACTCAAGTTAAGGTCCGTACGGGGTGCTAAAGTTAAGAGTTTGCACAAATACTGTATATACCTCTATTCTCATCACTGTTTTGCTGTGGCGGACCTTCTTTAACTTGGTGTAGCCTTCTCAGCAACTCTTCTTCAGTAATTTCACCTTAGAAAATAAGCAAAATTTTCCAAAAATATTTCCAAATCATATATGTATGGCAAGCATTAACAAAAGCTTCTAAAGAAGGTACAAGCCACTGCCTGCGTGCTGTCTAATTAAATCCTGCCACAATGGCACTGCCAAGCACGTTGCCAAGGGGAAGTTCAGACACTTTAGCACTGTTGTCCCAAGCAAGTTTTCCTGAAGCTGAAATATCCAACAGTTCCATCCTATTCAAGAGAGATGTGCCCTCTGGTTCTGTAACCTCTACAACTGAGCAGCAATTTTTGTCATCCTACACCCGTTAAGAGTGTCCAGAGTGAAATACTTGAGGTTAACATTTCCATAAGCAGGAAAAGGTTTAAATTACTTGAGTCATGGTTTGAATTATGTATCAACCTATAAAGAGGAAATTTAACAAGTTGATTGAGAGCTGACATCAAAATGCCCATGCAGAATCTCATACCACACTACTTACCCTGGTTACAAACTCCTAACCTCACCAGCACAAAATCTGCACACAGACGCTTAAAGGAGATATTTTTTGTCCATCTAAGGGTTCAAAACTGGAACTGGGTCAAATCTGGGAGTTCCTGCCAAGTTGTGCAAACACCAGACTTTCATATCTGATGAATCCACACCATCCTATGTCTCCACAAGTCAAGGGACCACTTGAATTTTAAATGTGCACAAATTAGCAAGAAGCTACTTCCTACCACAGAACACGGCTGCAGCACACAAGACGGGTGAAAGGGCTTCAGGAGAACAGAAAATGACACAAATTGCCTACAAGCAACTCAAGCAGGATGGACATAGGAAAGCATTACCTACCTGGTGTTCCTAGCAAATTGTTATCTCTCATAAGCCTGTAGTCCTCTTCACTCAGGTTGTTCACAAACTGATAGAAAGCCTCTTCTCGATCTAACCGATCCAGCTGGCTCTGACGTTGGGCTTCTGATTGATCAATACTTCCTTTATCACCAGAATCGGAGCTTTCCATCTTGATGAGTAGAACAGTACCTAAAAAAGGAGAGAACAAAGCCTTTATCCAGAGCAGTGAAACACAGTATGGAATGCAGGCATGTTTGCAGTGGAGAGTGAAGTACAGGTTAAAGGAGTTTGCTAATGAAGCTTCAGTTAGGATCAGGTTCATCACCACAGGGATCAAAACCAAAGCATGAACCTCCTCAAGAAGTACAAACAAAACTGATGCCCATCATTACCAAGTACTCAACAAAGCACCAAGTTCAACACAGAATATCATCTGCCATAAGCCTTAGCCCATCTTTGCATTCATACAGTAGGTGATCCCGATTATCTGCTTTTTGCATAAAATATTCCTAATATGACAACTGCCTCTCCAAGCAGCCTTACAGAAGTGTAGTAGAAGGCATAAGCCATCCTTGATCATGCTCTCTCAGCACAGGATTATATGTTCCTTGCTTTTTCCTGCCTGCTACAGAAACATCTTCTTCAGCATACAAGTGAATTTTAACAGAATGAAGTGGTTACGAGGAACTCAAATAAAGAAGATGCTGTGGAACCCTGCTGCACCAAAAAAAAAGGAAAGGTTCTCATTCCCTCAAAAAACAAGAGGAGTTTGTAAAATCAACTTTTTAGTTTTACATCAAGAGAGGAATTTGCTTTCAAGTTTCAGCTTTTACTGCACTACTGATGTTGATGGGCAAATTTCCAACACAAAACTCCAGCATACACCAGGTACACCACTTCTTTAAAGAGCTGTCTTCTAGGCTGCATATTTTTAAATATAACCTTCTCATATTGTTTTTCATTTGGTTGAAATATTTGACAATGTCTCTCTTTCAAGGAAAATAATCGATGAATGCCGTGTCTGTATCTGATAAATATTATAAGGAACACATGCAAATGCAGGAGACATTCTGGCACTGGTTGTGCCATTCAAATACATCAAATGAAGATAAAATAACCAGTTTCCTTGATCACTCTGCCTCACTATTTACAGCACCAAGAATTTTCCTGTACAACTGGTAGAATCTAGTTACTCAGAGAGGTGATTAAGAAGCTAATCCTCTGCATGCTAAAAAGCTCTGCAATAACATTCCCCATCAGAAAACATTCCTTTCATTTAAACCATACTTCATGTGACATGGAAATACTGGAAGAATAAAGCTTTTCTGCTTCTCACTGGAAAATTTCCAACACTTAGACATCTGTCTAGTGCAAAAAGCATCTTTTTTTGGTTTGTCAGCACAGCTGTCAAGTCAAGACTGCCCACAGTTTACATTAGTGCTTCTCCAGACGAGCAGCACTGCATGATCTCCACGGGCACTTTATTTCAGCTGCCAGGATGAAAATTAAAGTGCACCGACGACCTCGGTGTGTAGCACCAGAAAAATTCCACAGGATAGAACATCCCATTATTGCAGACCTGCAAATTATAAAACTGCTGTTCTAACCCTCTTTGTCTTCAGTTCTGATGCAGCAGAACTTGATTTTAAGTTAATGGTGTTAACTTATTGCCACTCAGGGCTACTGGTGCTGTTTGGTTCTTTAAAGTTCTGCCATTTTACCAAAGCAATTACACCCTTTTTCCAGGAATCAGGAAGCAGCAGCAACTACCAGGGTCACTCCTGAGTCAGATGGGAGCCTATCAGCTTTCTCTGCATTTCTAAATCCCTGGTGCAATCTAAAGACTGCAGACTGGCATGTGACGTGTTGTGTTCTGTGACTGTGTTCTGTGAGCAAGAATATAACACCGATAAATGACCCCATTCACAGGACAGCTGAGCAACAGTTTCTGCAGGTGTGTTCAGCTCTGACCCGGCTCACTTAGGAAATCTCTGTGCCCTTCACGTGCCAGGCACGTATTTCTAATGAGAACACAGTTTCCATCAACTTCTTACAAGCTTTCTGTAGCAGAATTATTACTCCAAATAGCATTACTCAAAGACATCCTGAAGAAGATAACTTCTAAAAGCAGCCCTCACTGGTTCTGGTAGTATCTAAATAAAAGTTTCAAGTAGAACAAGAGACTTGCATCCAAACTAAAACCTTGAAAGATGCATTAGCTCTTTGGGAATACACCTCAAACTCTAACCAGCATTCCCTTTTTTGAGGTAACAATGACACAAAGTCAACAGCAAGAATATAAAGAAAAGTAGTAAGATGCTACGGGACAGGAGCAGCACTAAGTTTTGTAAAATATTTTACCCCAAATGACTGCCATGGGATTTACTGACTCGGAAACACGTGGAATGTCTTCAGAAAGATGGCAATATCAACACCTTTGTAAGCACTGGACTAATTCTTCAACAGCTTTTAAAAAAGAAAGATGCACTACACATACAAAACATAACATTTGTTTACTACTTATTTACTACTTTCCTTTTAACTGAAAATTCCAGTGCCTGCAGGCACCTTGGCTATCTAATGCCTATGTGATCCAAAGATATATGCCTGTTCCATTTCAGAAAATGAAGGGGCACCATCCTTGGTCAGGGAAAAAGGCACAGTCAAAACAAGTCAAATGGGGGTGAAAAAAATTTAAAAATCTCTTCTTTACCAACAGGCTGATGTTCAATAGGTGATTCGTTAGGAAATGTGTGGAGTAAGTCAGTACTTATTAAGAGAAGGGTTTGCTCCTCTTTTCTTCTCCATCACCTCTTATCTTCCCTCTTAAACCATAAAATCAGCTAATAGTCAAGACTGAATAGTTTACTGCTAAGAAAAAAACCTCAGCGGTGGGATCCTGAATGAAGAATTTAATTTACATGAGGACTATTTCTGCTAGTGACAAATTGCTGTATTTTCCTACTGCAAGCTACTAACAGGTTACACCAGTCCCCCATACCCTGATTCCAAGATCCCAGAAATGCTGTGAATCTCTATGGGATATTTACACTGATGGAAATACAGATGGCACAGAAACACAGCAACAACGCATTCTCCCTACCTGACTGCTGACAGCAAATGGGATAATAACGCTTCAAACCAGAGCTCTGATATTAAAACCAGCAAATGAAAACCAGGGTTTCTACCCCAAGGCTTCTGCTGCTTTCTATCTCCTCCCTGTGCACTCAGCTCATTGTGCACATTGTCCAACATAAGCCTCACCTCCCAGCCTGCTGCAGAGCTCTCCATGGCCACACTGAACTTACTGGAATGTTTAGGCAGCTCCTGCCTCAGCACAGCTCCATCGAGCCCATCTGGCTGGACAGCAGGATTTCCATGGTAGGAGTTACCACAGCTCCGCACAGAGAGGCAGAAATAACTTGAAAATCTGCCCCTCAGGATGCTGCTCTCAGCTCACACCCTGCAGACAATTAAGACTGCTGAAGGAAGCCAGTAATACAGGGAAGCCTGATGAGGGAAAACCAACAGGTGTACTATTAGCTTACAACAAAATAACCAACATTTGGTTATCTAATAAGCAGGTATGGTTCAACTCTGCCTTTCTTTTTTTTAGTGTAAGGCTTTGTTCTTATCCAAGCTAAAAGATTCAGAATTTCCTCCTTTAGTGTCCTTCCTTGTCAGCACTGAGTTGACATAGGGTGGGGACGGTCACAATGACGAGCAGGAAGTTCAGATCTGCTGGTTATTGCAAACTTCAGCTGAGATACCCAGATATGAAAATCTCTTCATGGGGAAGTGAGGGGGTGACCACCTAAAGATGCCACAAAGCAAGAGAATCAGAGATAGGATAAACAACTTTCTGCTTTAAAAAAATAAAATAAAATTCTTCAGCAGCTGAATATCCTGATAGAGTAACTACAGTGAATTCTTAATTGGTGTTCCCATCCTGCCACAAATCAGAAAAGTATCTTCCCTGCAGTTACGCTTCAACAACCTCAGAAATTTCCAAGCACAAATGACTGCCTGTCTCCTCACTGCTGCTCCAGACTGCAGTAAGCCCACAAAAGCTATTGTTTGTTACATTCTTTTATTCAAGAGGAAGTAGTACCATGGTTTTTTGGATAGGGACAATTTAAGAGTACTGGATATTCCCTCAATAATGCAAAGTTATCATTCTTACAGCATAAGAAATATTTTGTTTTCTTTCATGCCAGGTTGTGTGTAAGCTAAATCCAGTCAGGAATGTGCTACTGCCTCAAATCTACTGGGACAGCAAGCAGGGATAATGTGTGTGTCACCCATTTACCTTCAACAGTAACACAGCCTATCTCCATATTGTGCAGCACTTGTGGACTACAGGATTTTTCCCAGAAAAAGTACTAATGGACCAAAATGCACAGTAATAAATCTCTAGTTCTTCCTCCTCCAATAATGTGCAATATCTCCTGACATTAGTTATCTGTATTGAACACCAAGACACTACCATAGCCAGCATTCCTGTTTTTTTAATATTTAAAAGAAATCCTGTAGAACATTAGAACTCTCATTAAACCAACTAGGCAGAACTTAGAAAATCTGACAAACCCTGAAATCACTCATTGGCAGGGTTAAATGAAAACCCAATACCTTAAAATGAAAATCTTCATTAGATTCGCGAGGCAAGCCTCAAATTTTAACAGGACAAGGCATGGAATCTAATTAAACTGAAGAAACAACTCAGCTGCTCATGAGTCAGGTGTGCAGCAGAACTCCCCCATGACAGTGTTACCAGTATTTCAACCTCACCTGAGAATCTCTTGTGCCCTGTATGGCAGGAATGTTTCCTGAGTTACCTCACGTCCCAGCAACACAGTTAATACCTCTGGATAAACAAAAAAGAGGATGGCAGTGTGGGTGTTCCAGAGATGTCCTCAGCAGAAGGCCAACTTCTCATTTATGATTCATACTCTCATCTTAATTAGCTACTTCAACCGGTAGAGCACCTTGCTTACTTGCAGTCTGCAGAACTGATCAAACCCTTGGACTAAAGGAGTGACTCTGGCTGGAAGCCAAGAACACTGATTTGTTTGCTTTGGGTCGTTAGAGGCTATTTTCCCTGCCCCGCTTGCAGTGAACATGCCCCAAAGACACTTCAGCTGAAGAGAAGCAGAGCACAGCTGCGTGTCCAAGCGCTTTCCACGAACTGTGACTGCAGCAGCTCTGCCGTGCCATGGCAGCGCGGCCCCAGCCAGCCCTCGCTGCAATTCCACGGCTCAAATGACACAGGAACAGCAGCTGGAACAGGCAGTGCTCTTACCCTGAGCTCCTTCAGGCACAAACAGAACCCACTCCACACACAGCACTCATCCAACCCACCCCACCTCATTTTCCTAGAAGAATTCAAAGTTTAAAAACAGTTTCCATGCCAGTCAGTATCCAGTTTCTCCGTACTCAAAACTAGCTGGAAATAAGACATAACAGAAACTACATTTTCATCTTAAATATTTCATCACTCATGTCTGCAAGCTCAAAAACAGAAGCAAAAATCTTTCAGTGAATCCCATCATTAAAGGAAAAAGACACCCTAAGACAGTGAAATGAAAGTCATCTATTTGCATTATACATGGAGCTTCATTATGTCAAGTTTGTTTGGCTTTCTCCTTTTGTGCAGGTGCACAAGTTTCCTGTTGTGATCACACTGAAGACTTTGACACCACAGGTGCAATACACTCATCTCCATCTTAGAAACAGTAAAAAAGGAACAAACTTTACTAGTTTTCAAAGTGGCATCATGAATTTTGGGATTTTTTTCCCCTGCTATTCTGCCTTTTTATTTCCACTGGGATGACCAGCAGATTAAGGTTCTTATCAGATTTTTAATAAACCTACCACAAGTTTTAAAATCAAGAACTCTGTATGTCCTCTTTAACTCACAAATTATCATGAAACATGCATCACTCTTGGAAAGCTGGAGGAAAGTTTTGTGTTCTATGAAAAGTGTTGTAAAATTTAAATGCCATTTTAACAAGGAGTGTTAAACATCGACTCAGCTTTTTCATTACCCCAGTGTGTTTCAAAGCAAAGGCCCTCAAACAAGATGCCATTCTGAACATACATTTCAAACAATAGGAAGCAAATGAATACTTCTGCAGAAGAGTGGCAGAAAGTTCCACAGAATAAAAAAAAAAAAAGCAACAACCCAACAAACCAGAGAGGAAAAACACTTCAGCTGAACCAACTGTTGAGATAAAGAAGAGAAACACTAACAACTTCTGATAAGTCAGAAAGTGAGGAAATCAGGGCAGAGCTTAGCAATTCCAGAATGCTGAGAGCATGTGGAACCAAGATGGAGCTCTGAAAATAAAATGTGGTAACAACTGCCAAAATGCTGGGCTTTGCCTTTTATCATCTGCACTTACTAAAATAACACTTTTCACATACAAGTGGAAAATAAAATTAAGATAACACTGCCTTTGCCATCAAATTCAGATAGCACAGAAGAGAAAGCTTGGTGTATATGAGCTGCAGCAAGTTTCCAGCACTGCAGGCTCATGAAATGATGCTTTTTGCCCAGAAATGAGCTTCCTGCTTGCTGGGTCAGCAGCAGAAGGCCCACTCTGAACTCAAAAGAAGCTGCACACAAGACACCAGTGTTCACTCTGAGAGACAGCACTAGAACAGGATTGATACCCAAGGACAAGTAGAGTTTTGATTCCTGAAGAAACACAAGCTGTGGTTAGTGAAACCACTAAGCCAATCAACACTCACCAACTTTCAACTAAAAAAGAAAAACCCATCTTTAAATTCACTGCTGAATCTTGCTGTCCCCACACAGCTGCTGCTAATGCAGGCACTGCTAACAGTAAAAGGGCAACAACCAGAGAATCACTGCAACCACAATCCACAGAGGAATTCCAACCCGTTCCTGCTCTTGTTGATATCCGGTGTCCAACAAACACAGAAGTGGGAAATAAAACAAAAGCAAATTTATTTGAATTTATAAGGGCATCTGTACCATGAGAGTTCCATTTCTGATGCCATCCCAAGGCAGGGAAGCTCCAGCACTTTAACAGGACTCTGTGCATACACACCTTGCACATCGAGACCCAGAGTGCTCTGAGCACAAGATGATTTTGAGTTACTGAACTAAGATAAAATGTGTGCTGGCTTTTCCTACATCCCATAATCATCAGGTGGTTTTAGGAGAATCCAACCCTGCAGACCCCCCTGAGTCAAAAGCTGAGCCTCAACAGTGCACAGCAGCCAAAATCTCCTACCAAGTACCTCATTAACACAAACCTGAGCAGTCTGGAGGAGACACAGGCTTGTGTTCATGATCTCACCTGCAGCCAGAACCTGTGCAAAGGCAAACCAGCCCCTGGGGTGCTCCTGGCTATCCCTGCTCAGCACACAAAGCTCCTGACTGAGTTATGACACTGCTAAGCTCTTTACAAGTTTTGGTTCTGAGAAGCACCAGACTCTCATGAAAGTATCTTGAGGACAGAAATGTTCACATTTGGTTTTATCCCTTCATGAATAATTTTTGCAAGCTCAGCAGCTGATAAATTTTCACCAAGACTGAGATTAAACCACAAAACCTTGGATAAACACCCAATAATCATGTCTGGATTCAAGTGTTTCAACACATGGAAACTGAAGCTCTCTCTAAAAAAACAAAAATAATTTGGGACACTCCAATAATATTTTAAGCTACATGAGGCTGGACTTAAATGCAATCTTTAGACTGAAGTATGTAGAGTCATAACATTATGTTATATTATGCAATGATTGTTTAAAATGAAGTACAACACCTCCACTGCAACTGGAATCATTCTACTAGGATCAAAGGATTTATTTTGATACATTCCCACAGGGAAGATGAATCAAGGAACAAGCAAGGCAGGTACATTGACACAGAGATGTTTTGAAAACATTTCCATCTAAGGATCACACCATCCACTCCTCTAAAAAACCCCAAATACACATACTGGAGAGAAGACACTTGTAACACTCTCATCCAGGAATTCAGTAATATGGAAAATAAACATGCTACAGATGGCAACCACTACAGGCTTGAAAAACACTGGTGTGTGGTTATTGCAGTGACAAACATTCACCCAGCCAGGGCTGCTGATGAAGGGAACACTGCAGTTGTTGTGCCTTAGTGGTCTAACACAACAAGAAACCCTTAATTTTATAATGTGTGGTGTGTTTTCCCTTCCCAGGACATAATTCCAAGCTATCATTATTTTAATTCCAAAATGGCAAACCTGTAGAGGGAACAGTGTCAGTTTAAGTGCTAAGTGACCACTATAACAGAACTAACTATCTGACCCTCAATTAAGTTAATTAACTGCCCAAGAAGCAGCCAACTGTTTATTTGTTTTAGAAAGACTTGACAAGTCGCTGCAATTAAAATCCAGGGGAAAATTAATGTCAGAAGTTCTTCTGAACACTTGACAACTATTTTCAAGTTGAAATTACCCAATACTGCCAATATGGACAGGAAAATAAATGTGATGTGTGATTATACTATTGGGTTTTATCAAGTTTGTATTTTTGTTTAGGAGCATCTCTGTATCAAGGCTCCACCTTCCTGAGAAACAGGAATACAATACTACTATTATTTTAAAAATTGAGGGGTTTTTTATGCTCTGAAATCTCTTCTCAGGCTTCTACTGCACAGTAAAACAGAAACACATAACAAATCCTATAAAAAAACCTTAATCATCACTCTATTTTTTATATATATATATATATACACACAATCTATTATACACAACCTGATATTGCTCTTCAATCAAAGCAGATCACTCAAGATAAACCCATACACCCAGCTGGACTTGACAGAGGTTTTGAAACAGAGAAAGAGAAACCTTAAATGCCAACAAACAGCATTAAAAGGGGCAGGTAAAACTTGCACAGGAGCCTAAGGTGACAGAGCAAAGATGACGTGATTAATCAGGGAGAAACTCAGCACGGGAACAGCAAACACTACAGGTCCGGACAGGTCACAGGCTGATCCAAAGCCTCACACAGCGGGATAGGAAGAGTTGTTCTTGCCTGTCTTCCACAGCAAAGCTTCTTGCCTCAACTTACGGGAAGCACGGCCTGAAAACACGGCCCTGAAAAGCTGCGATGCCTTCAGGCACTGAACTGTGGCCGAGGCCCAGGACAGCAGCTATAACCACCCCCCTCCCTCCTCCACCCCTCCCGAAAGGAGCTCGTTCCAATTCCCAGCCCAGCCGGACACCCGGAGGATGCCGATCCCGCCCGCCCTCCCCGGGGGCAGCGCAAACACAGCTCCAGCCCCCGGTGGAGGATCAGGGTCGCGGCGAG
>VXBB01007896.1:21184-73846 GCA_013399915.1 Illadopsis cleaveri
GGGCAGGGTGGGGCGGGGACGCCATGGCTATTCCTCAGCTCACAGCCCCCAGGGAATGTGGACGAGGCCGCGGATCAGCGGTGCTCGCCCGTGGTACGGCGCAGCAGGAGGGTCCGTGTCCCCGCGGTCCTCTTAAGTGTTGGGGTCGTTTCACGTCACCTCAGGTGTGTGCGCGCTAGGCAGAGGTGACTCCGTGCAAGGCGATGGCGGGCAACAGTGCCAAAAAGCAAATAAATATTGGCAGTATTGGCGTCTGTCGGTGGGGATATTCACCCTCCTCTCCCTTCTAACCATGGACAATTCTCCACCTTTAACCATGGACATTCCTTCGCCTTTAAATACGGGCATTCCTTTCCCTCTAAGCTTTGGAATTCCTCCACCTCTAACCATTAACAATCCTCCGCCTCTAACTATGTCAGGGTTTCCCCGCTGACGTGTTACTGTGTACTACATACAGTTGGCATGCCCTATGAAAACTAAGATACTCCTGTTTTCCGATGTGAGCCTTAACTGAATGCCAGACTTCCTGTGTTATGTAGGGTTAAGCACTTCTGCAGTTTTCCCCCTCACTGCTGAAATTATCAAGAGCAGCTGAGTTTTGAAAGATCCCATTTTAATGCCCAAAAAGTCATATCTTGTGAAGGTCTTGCAAGGAAGTAATCTTTATAATATCCGATACATAGAGGAAAAACATATTCCTGAGGATTTACACCATTTCAGGAAGCCCACGAGACACCTTTGTTTTTCCTTTTGGTGGTTCATCATAAAAATAGCACTGTCAAGTTGAGGGGGGTGCTGCATTTAAAGGTTGTGGAAACTGCTGAGTTTCTACTCAACAATACATGCCCAACTTCTAATGTAAATGAAGTGTTTTTATATATTCACACTTTCAATTTCCCCCGTCAGATTTGAAAACTCAAAGGCAGCCACAGTGTTCAGGTGAGAGAACAGGGACGGGAAAGTACAGGACACATTTCTCAGTTTCTCATGAGTTTCTCATCGGTTTTACTTGCCACAGCCTGTGACCAGGAAAGGAAGATGCCAAAATCCTTAGAAATGGGGAGCAGGAAGGAGTCCCACTTTCATCTGGAGCAGGTGTAAGTTCCCAACTATATTTTTGTTCAAATAACTGGTACATGAAGCAATTGAGTTCATTACAGCTGCAGGACAGGTGATACTTGATACACCACATAGCTGGAGTGATGGAAATGAGTGATACCTAATAGAGCATAAAACTTGCTTGCAGAATGTTCACCGTTTATGTTTTCAAAAATTGGGGTTGGGAGAGTGTGTTTAGATCAGACCAGTCCTTTGCATCATTGCTGAAATTACAGTTAGATTTACTGCAGGGTCAAACTGTAAACTAACAGCTCTGCTTTGACTGCTAAATGTGAGTAAAATTAAAAAAAAAATACAACCACACCCAAAACTAAGAAGAGTAAATTTAATGTCACAGAGCAATTTTGTGGTTTTAATGCACCAAAATATTTGGGAAAAGTTGTCTTGCTCCTGACCCATGACAATGGATGTTTTATGTAGGCAGTGCTCCAACCCCTAAAAATTCTAGTGGCTGGCAAAAGTGTATCCCCCAAACACAGACCCCGTGGCTGAGTGTGTGGGCACACCTTTATATTTGACAGGCACCTTTGAAGCTGGCAAAAAATCCATTCCATTGTCAAATGTGGATAATTGAGGGAGCAGGTGATGGGCACACAACTGATCCAGTTTATCATGGGAAGCCTTGTGCCCACCATTGATAAGGCAGCCACCAGTGTGAGGATTGGCAATTAGCACAGCAGCAGGACATTCCTCAGTGTCACCTCAAAGGAAAGCAGAGGTGAGGGGACTGCTACAGGCTGATCATGCAGGAAAGTGAATCCTGCCTTTTCTCCCCACCTTTTCTGGATACCAGGCAAGGTCAGAGCAGGATAAAAGTGGCTTTGTTTAGACACCAGTAACCTAAGCAGCAAAATATTAGGGATTATTGAGCAAATGGGAGGTGGAGCATATTCTGTTTGGATGGAGGGATAAGGTGATGGTTTTATGCTCCTGGAACAGCCTCCTGACATCTGACATGTCATTTTGTTTGTCTTTTCCCCCCCTCAACAAAATACATTCACTTGATTAACCTCACCAAAAGTCTCTAAAATCATCAAATGGCAAAGCAACAGAGGAATAAAACATCCTTCTTCAGGTCTGTGGGTGAGCTCTGACTCTTGAGGCAGACATTTGCCAGTCTGCTGGGAGATGAGCACCTGTGAGGAGCAGTAATGGCAGCTGGATCCTGCTGATTCACACCTTCCTTAGTGGGAAAAGCTTGGAGCTGAGGTCCAGGGCACACAGACCAGGAAAAGTCTCTCCCACACAGTTAAACCTGAGCAAAAAAATCAAAGTGATTTGGTGGATTTATTTTCAAATGCCCTCACAGAGTCGATCAGGTACAGGATAAGCTCTGATTTTTCAAAACCACTTAATGGATTTCAGCATCCACTTGACATTAATAACAATTAATGACCTGTGCACACACATCTTCTTAACAGCTTTGACAAAATTAGGATCGGTGTAGCAGCATATTTCAAAAAGCTTGTAGGGGGAAATATATTTGCATAGAGAACTTTGCGGTGTAGGGAAAAATCCAAAATCTCCAGCAAAAGCATGGTGTAATTCCTACTAAAGTGTTTTCAGTTAGCTACTGTATGTATAGCAAAAGAGAATTGTGACACTTTTCCATGGTAAGTTTAATGTCATTTCCTTCAATGAGGGTAAATAAATTTCCTTTAAATTCCCCGGGGTTTTAAGAGCTGCTTATTAGGTATGCAGTGATAGATGAAAAAAATGTTGTGGGGTTTTTTTCCTACAGAGATATTAAAATAACTTATTCACAATATAGCTAAGTAATAAGCCAAATGCAGTGAGGTGAGGAAATCTGAATCTCTCAGGAGCTTTTAAACCTGAGCAAAAAAATCAAAGACCCACCAAACTCAGATCCTTGTATACCCAAAGTAGAGGCAGAGCCAGGAGCTGAGCGGGCAGATGAAGCCAGGTGGGCGGTGTAAATGCAGGAATTCTGATTTTCCCCAGCTACTGGGCTTAAAGCTGGGTGGCTGTTTACTTTTGAAATTGACTTTGTCTTTCTGTAGCTTCTGGCAGAAAGTTACATACAAAGTCTGTGATAAATGCAGGATGTGTGAACTTCTGCTGAATGCGCTGAATCCCAAATGATTTCTCTGGTGTTTACTGTCAGTACCTAGTTAGGTGCTATAAATCCAATCGCACCTAAAAAATTCAGGCTGCAGAAGATGAATTAGTTAAAGCAGAGTGTGGCAGTTTATACAACCCCAACATGGAGGTGCTTGTTCATGTCACCAGAGTGCTTTGTCACTGTACCTGAGCCCTGTTCAGGCCAGGACTAACCAAAGTCAAGTGGGGAAAAGTGAGGTTTTATTTTTCCTTCTGGTTGATAAAATTGTCCTAGGCCATCCATGACTATCCATGTGCAATTGAATTATGATTTTGTCCTTTCACCTCTGCAGGTATTAATTCGAGAAAACTTGTCTCCTGTTGAAGGAACTTCATCTCTATTTGGAAAAAGCCAACTCTGCCAAGTTTTAAGCACAGAAGTTGGTGGATTCTATTAAAACCCTGAGGCAAGAAAGCTCATCCAAAATAGTCAAATGGAAATTAAAAGCTCCATAGGTAGGACAGAATAAAATCCTAGACTTGAAAAGTTACCTCATCTTGATGAACTCCTTACCATGCTTACCAGATAAACTTTTTTTTGGCTAGCATTAACTTTAGTTGATTTTAAAGTAATTTGCTTCAACATTAACTTTACTTGATTTTAAAGTAATTTGCTTCAGCATTAACTTTACTTGATTTTAAAGTAATTTGCTTCTAGGATTATAACATTAGTCAAAAAACATCTTTTATTAGTGTGAGAAAACCACTGTTTGAGTCTTTTCTAATGGCAAAACTTAAAAAAATTAATTTATATCAAGTCTTAATCTCAGGCATTCTCCCCAAAGCAGCCATGCCAAAACCATTTGCTCTGCATTCACACTGGTGCAGCTGAGTAATGTGTGTCCTGGCACAGCCTGATCAATTCCCTCCTCTGTCACCTGTGTCCTGGCACAGCCTGATCAATTCCCTCCTCTGTCACCTGTGTCCTGGCACAGCCTGATCAATTCCCTCCTCTGTCACCTGTGTCCTGGCACAGCCTGATCAATTCCCTCCTCTGTCACCTGTGTCCTGGCACAGCCTGATCAATTCCCTCCTCTGTCACCTGTGTCCTGGCACAGCCTGATCAATTCCCTCCTCTGTCACCNCGGCCCAAAGGGACAGTTCCCAAAGGGACAGTCAGTCCCCAAAATGACAGTCCCCAGATGGACAGTTCCCAAATGGACAGGCCNATTTCAAGGAGATACTGTAACATTATGAAAAGTAGGCTTTGTCCTGTTAACCAGATATTTTCCTTAATATCATAGTTTACTGTAGTAGAGCTGTTAGAAGAAACCTTCAGCCAGTAAGAGACCAGACATTGTCTTTCACTGTACTTTGATTGAGAAAGAGGAACGGTGTGTCAATATGACAAATATTAATTGGACTGAAAACGAACTGATAGGTCTCCAAGTGTAATTGTAAGCAGGACACTGAGCACAGCAGAGCTCCCTTCCTGCTGGATCTTGACCCCACACCACTTAATGTGTGATCGCTGACCTGCAAAAAAATGCCAAATCATTACTGGTGATCTGCAGCTGCACAGAAGTTGGGGCAGGTCGCCAATACCAAACCTAATCTGGATCACTTAATGAGCTGAGTTTAAATAAACAACATGTTTTTTTTTGTGCCACTAAATGTAAAGTCGTTAGCCTAAGAATAGAGCAGCAGCTGGACTAAGGGGTGGGTGACAAAGTCATGGAAAGCAGTGACTCAGAAGAGGAATAATCAGCTGAAGATGAGCTCCTAATGAGATGCTCTGCCAAGGGAAGCTAATGCTTCCAAGGAACCACAAAGCGAGGCACCGAGGAAGAAAAACGAGGTTTTATTACCTCTGTGAGGGCTCCAGGAAGTCTTCTGTAAGGCCTGGAAAACACACCTTGGTGAGAAAGTACCCAAGGAACACAGTTTACTAAGAAATAAAAGGTGAAGGGACATTTTAAATGCAGTCTCTGGGAAGGCACATGACAGATTTAGCCCTAAAGGGTGGTGAGGCCCTGGGACAGCCTGAGAGGCTGTGGCTGCTCCGTCACTGGAATTGTTCAGGGCCAGGTTGGATGGGGCTTGAAGCAACCTGGGATGGTGGAAGGTATTCCTGCCCTCACAGGGGGTGGTATGGGATGGTCTTTACGGGCCCTTCCAACTCAAACCATTCAGTGATTTCATGATCTCTCTGGCAGAGGGGTGTTGGGTGGCTGGACACCAACACAGGTTGCTGTGTGTTTTTAGGACTGGGGAAAGCTGTCCACTGGAACAATCCACACACAGTTTGCCGACTGTGGCAGAGTGCCTGTCCCTGAAGAGTCACTGGAAATACTTAATGAGATCATTTTTTTTCCAAAGGAAACACTCTGGTTTGAACAAGCATTAATTCAGAGGAATCTGGTGGCCTTCATTAGGCAGGAATTGGGAGCAGGTTATGAGAACAGCTCCTGCTAGATTTGTTCTGGATAAATACAGAAACCCTGTAGCTGCAGGCAGGGGAGAAGGGAGGGATGAACCAGGCAGCACAACCTGCACACTGCCTTGGCTGGGCTGCCTGTGTGCTCCCAGAGAGGTGAAAAGGCTATTTTTACCTACCCTATCCCCCATTCCCATATTCAACACTTTGTTTTTTGGGGTTTTTTTGCATTATTAACATTATCAGTGTGAATCCTGGCTGCCCCCAGCAATACCAACAGCAGGGCAGTCAGCGTTTGCAAACAGCCACCAAAACGTGCCTCAGACAATTCATTGCCAAGCCTTTTGCTTTAACTCTGGGCTGTAAGAGCACCATCAGCCACTGGGAAACTTAAACCCATTACAGAGTGAGAATACAATCAAGCAGCATCAGCTTTATTGCAGGCCCTTGGCATTCAGAAATGTCAGGTGCCTACTGGGTCTTGTTGTTTCGGGGAAGCAAAGACTCTGGGCAGGCTTTATTGCTTCATTCATTTGTGTGGAGAAACCAGAATGGAGTTAAAATCCTTAAGTGAAAAATTTGGGAAGGAAAAAGTGTGAAACACAGAATGGGGCTGGAGGAAGAGAGAGATTTCCAAGATTTTTTCTTATTCAGTGTTAATGGTCACTGTCTCACTTCCATCCAGAACAGAGTTCTGATGGTCACTTACCAATCCTTGTTTTGGGATGTGATTTCTGATGTCTCATGTGCAGTCTGTGTCGGTGACTGGGTACTGGTGTCTGGTTAATCCCAGGGATAGCAGCAGGGAGGGACCCCGAGTGCCTTCTGCCTCTTCTGTTTGGCAGCTGTTTCAACAGCAAATGCTAATTCCTCTCTCAATGTTTTGCTCTTTCTGGGAATTTAAAAATAACTTGCCTAATGAAGCAGTGCTGAGCAGCTCATATGTCCAGACAGATAGGAGTGATGTGCTTCAGTTCAGAAAGCAAAGTTGTCTGTGGTGGCAGTGCCTTTGAACAAGTCCCCCAAGGCCCTTTTTCAAATAATCCCAGGACTGGCTGAAATTAATGCTGGAAGAAATTCAGAGAAAGGGGGGAGAATCATGTCAAAGTGCCTGGGACTTGGGAAGACATTTCTGGGTGAGCTGTAATCAGACCCATCCTATGACATGCCTTTAGCAGTGCCATTTAATTACCCCTTTATGGACAGGGTTTGATGTATGTGTGCTGTAGCAGGGACATCCAGAACATGAAAGAAAAACGTGGCACTTACTGAAGGCTTTTCAAAGATCAGTGGAGCTCCTTGTCCCTTGTTAGAGCAATGAGAAACTGAGCAGAGTGACAAAACTGCCTGTCCAAGATCAGCCACCAAAACATGAGCAGAGACAATTACAGGCTATGGCAATTTTCAGCTTCTCCCTCAAAAACACCTTGTTTTGTTACACATCTTTGATTTTCTATCTCCTGGACCTGGAGATCACCATCCCAATTGAAGTTTACCCTGCAATGAGCCCATCTGCCTCAACAGGACAGGACACAGGAGAACTATGAAGGGTGAACATCCAACAGGAGGTCAAGGAATGGTTATAAAAGGAGCTGGGCATGATATGCTGGGAGGCAAAACTGCTGTGGAAAAGCAGGCATGGGGGCCAGGGAGATACCTGGCTCCTTCCTTTGGGCCAAGATTGGAGTCAGAAAGTCTCTCCCTGCCCACTTGGAGCAGCCTTAGCCTCTTGCATTGATTTGCTACATTATTATTATTTTCTTGATCTAAAATTAAATCATTTGCGGTGCCACAATACTTATCAGAGTATAAATGCTAGTCTTTCTAATATTTCAGTGATAAAATCCTATTTTTCCCCAGCTAGATGAATGATCATTACATTCTTCAAATCAACTCTTATTTTTCTTTAATTGCTTCTGATACCTTTGGCACTGTTGAGTGACAGGGTCTGCTCTCCATCCTTGGAGGCTGCTGGGGGAACTTGGCAATGTCCTCATCTCCACAAGAGGAGATAACTGATCCCAAAAAACTGGTGGTTTTATTTGGGGCAGAAAGGATGAGGAAGGTATCCATGAGAAGAGTTTTCCACACAGAGATTCATGGTACAACCCTTTGTTAACCCTACAAAGACCATAAGATCTGTATCATATATAACATGTCCATGTGTTTTCATTGAATTGTTCTTAGAGTGCAATTCATCATTCCCTCGAGTCCTGCATCAAATATGCCGTGCTGCAAAAAGATGAAATGAAGCCAAACCACAGGCATCATGTGCTACTTTGCTCTGTGCTCATGCCAGGGAAATGAAGGACTTACACCACTGGGATTCAACTGCTAAAACCCAGGAGCTTCTGTCCCTCTGTACAGAATAATGAATTTCAGCATCATCCTTCATCCTTCAACCAAGAATGTGGCCTGTGTGATGTCCATGGCAGTTCAGGCAATGGCCCATTTTCTTTTTTGTGCTGGAATCATAACCTAATTCATAACTGTAGCCCTAAAATTAAACTGGTGATTGCTCCCAGCTTGGCCACCCAGCCACTGTTCTCCGTAACCAACACGAGTCTCCACCTCAGCATGCTCCCTGTAGGATTGCAGACTTCACACACTTGGCAATAATTGAGAGATCTGCACCTTTCTGTTCTCAAATCCCAACCCTAATGTCAAACAACCTTGGGCAGAGCTGTGCAGACTGCCTCACTCACACCAGGAGCTCTCAGGTTCAGTAAGAATGACTTTTCAGCTCTTGATTTCCATCACTTTGGTGTCAGAACCCCAGCAGAGACTGGAAGCGTCGCAGAGGGGTCCTGCCAGGCACCCACCTTGGAACAGAACCAGGACAGAGCAGGTGCCTCAAGCCCAGGATCCAGACCATGTCCTCAAGGGACTTGGGGTGATGCTAAATCCCTCTGGGCACAGGGACAGCTCTGGGCACTGCTGGACAGGTTCCGCCACTGAACACCACACCAGGGGCTCATTTCAGCAAGAAAGAACCTAAATAGTCTTCAGAGCTAATGCCAGCACTTTGCAGTGTTATCCAATGGGAGATGAAGGAGGGATACATTCCTTAAAAATAATCCTCCTGGTGGTAAATAATGTGATTAAGCAGGCTGCCTAATTCTCCCCTTCAGTATTAAACTGCCCTGTTTATCCCTGGCTGCAGCTCTGCCCCTGTCCCTGCCCTGGCCTGTGTCCCCTTCTCTGCTGCAGCAGGGGCTGGTGTCACACAGCCCTGTTTTAGCAGCTGCCTGCTGTAAAAATGTGCCCTTATCTCTCAGACTGCAGTTTATGCTCAGTCTCTTTATTTCCCTTCATGTAATCATCAGACATTTCTGCGTTTTGTCGTGATAAATACCAGACTGTTGAATCTCTGGGGCTGCCAAGAATTGCATCTCAACATAGCACAAATAGAGCTGCTATTTTTTTCTTTCATTCCTTCCTTTAGTTTAACATTTATTCCTGCTATTGTTGTCGTTAGAAGGATAAAGAGGGCCACATCTCACTAGCCAGTTGCTCCAAATACATTAGATTAAAGATTAAATAACAGGATAACCGAAGGCTATGAAGACTATATTAATATATTGAGATAGTCAAGCAAAGATGTGATAATGTGCTATTCATTATACAGGTGCGCCAGTGCTCACTACAGGATAAAATTAGATTGACTCATCTGCAGGTCATGTACCTTGTACAGCTCAGAACTGGCAGAGCTTTGCTTCTCTGCACTGAGACAGGACTATGGCAGTCCCAGCCCTGCCTGGCACACAGAGGTGTCTGTGCTCACACCACACTGCACAGTACAAGCCACCAAGGATCCAGGTCATCACAGGTCAGGATATTTTTCCCATTCCCACTTTTTAAATGCCATAGATTTCTCTTTCCCCTGCTCTCAGAGAAGAGAAAATGCGCGACATGCAAAGAGATCCTGATGCTGGGCACCTCTCTGAAGTGGTGATGCTGAGAGGCAAACTCAGCTCACACAAACAGTCACTGCCAGGCTGAACAGGCAGCGTGGCTCTGTGTTCCCTGTTTTCCTTGACATGCACATCCCAGCTTCCAGCCACCCTTCTTGAGGCACGTCTGCCACACACCTGAGCTGTAAAATGCCTCCTGCTCCTGAGAGCGTTAAGTGTTTTTCTCTCAGCGAGTGGATTTGCTGTCTGGAACTGCCTTTATCACCACTCACCCCTATTGTTATTTCCACTAAAAGGTTGGAAGCCTAATACTGCATAATCATGTAGTCTGAGATCTCAAAATGAAACCTGAGGGTAAAGAAAAAAGAGGTGCAGGTATAGACAAGAAGTAGAAGCGTCTCTTATGCTTCTTGTGGAAAACAAAGAGATGCAAGATGTGAAATTGCACAGAAACTCACTTGGGTTTGTTAAAGGGATCAATAAACATCTGCACTGTCATTTTGGCTGCCTGGGTTATCTCCCTGGGTGACTCAGCTGCAGGAAATGCTCTCAGATGGGTGCCCTGTAGGTGTATCAGCTGGCTGGTCTGTCTGGATAACAATCACTTCCCTTTCTGCATTTTAAGATGGCTCAAAATACAAATTTTAAAAGAAAAATCCAGTTAGGAGTTGTGATACCTTGTGGTATCACACAAAAAGATAAAAACTGCTCCATTTTAGCACTGTCAAGAAAATGAACTCCATCCCACCCAAAATCAGCACACTGTCCCAGTCCTGGGATGGGGAAGGCTCTTCAAGTGACAACAAATGCTGCTGGAGGAATAGAAACCCAGACACTTGTTTTGCATTCAACTTGTTGGAGCTTGATATTTTTGGAATTTTTTTTTTTTTCTCAATTAGATGAAATTTGTCACAGAGTTCAAAAGTTATGGAAATGATCCAAAAGACAGGCTGGTGATGCAATTGCAGCAACTCTGTTTTCTTGGCAAATCAACTTAAATCCTCTAATGACTGGAGAAATGATGCCACAGCCCATTAGTTGGTGGCCACTTACATTCCAAGGTCGCTGTCACTGATGAGAGGGAGAGGATGGCTGAATCCTTCCTTTCTCATAATTAAAGCTCGTGAGCTGGAGACTCATTCCTAAGGTGCTCCTTTCTATTGATCTGTAATGCCACTTTTTAGTGATTCCAACTAATAATATTAGATTTTCATCAACTCAGATTTGCTAGTGGATGCTGCTTTCAGCTGAAAGAATCGAGTTAACTGCCTCTTGCCTTTTTTAACTGCATTGTGTGAGAATAATGTAACACCTTCATTCAGACAGAATTAGTCACCGACTTTATGTCGAAATCTTCAGCTTGTAGTAATCTCACCCACATTCAGCCAAGCAGGTAAGCACATACTGAAGTCTACAATTAAAATCCTTAATTAATTACTTAAATTAAGCACATACTTAAATGCTTTGCTAAAGAGGGATGTAATCTCCAACATGCTCAAGATAAAGTGTATGTTTAAGTGCTTTATTGAACCAGTGCTTGTGCTGCAACACAAAGTACATTTGCCATGCAAAAGCTACTCTCCTATAGGTGTAATTCCATAAAAACTGGGGGATGGGGGAGCCTGTGGGCATTTATCAACATAAACCACATGGCACCTGTCCTGACAGATCACACCTGGAATGTTGGGAGGTGTAAGAAGCCTCTGGGATGGGATGTTGACAGTGGATCAGCTGTGCAGGAGCTGGACTGTGCTGGACAAAGGACAGGCCCAGCTTGGATGGCTGCTGGGGTCTGCGTGGCTGAGATTTTGGGCAGGTTTGGGCTCTGTGTTGACTTCAGGGAAGTAAAATATATTTCTAAGTTTGAAATATATTTACGAGAAGCACTTATGAATATCCCAGACAAAGAAATTGCCATTTCCCCCCCTATTGACTTCCTTGCACGAAGAGACACAAATACATCCACAATTTAAGTCATTACTTGACACCTTCTAGAGGCCTCCAGCCTGCCAATGCTGCAGGTGTTCTATACGATCCTGTGCAACTGTCTGCAAAATTTTGTTGCTACTTTGGGATGTGGTGAAGGCCACTAACCAACCCCAGAGACACTGAGGAAAGATTGGTGACACCCAGGGCAGGTTAGTCCCCAGGGCAGGTTTGTCCCCAGCCAAACTCTCCCCAGAGACAGCAGCTCCCACTGACAGGACAGAGAACCTGGTGATATTAAATTACATCCCAAATAAAATCTGGCTCTGCCTTCACTCACAAGGAGAAGCCACTGGGCAGTGCAGACATGGATGACAGCTCATCCAGAATTTACAAGTGTTTTAATTATATGTGCTTTTATATAATCTAAATACAGTAGATAAACACAACCCCATTTAACAGATCCTTTCTGTAGCATTACTCTGGTGGATGAAGGCTCTGCTTGTTTAATTGTGTTTTTGGTACCACTCATGCTGAACGTGGACTGGACAGTGTGGGGTTGTCAGCACTTGAGAAAGCACAAGATTGAGCAGGGTCCCCAGAATGAGTTTTTGAGCAACATAACCCTGATTATGGAGAAAACATGCAACAATAGCTCAGAGAAACAGCAGCCTTCCAGTTTGTTCCAAACCCCATCCAACCTGGCCTTGAACACTTCCATGGATGGGGCATCCACAGCTTCTCTGGGCAAACCTGTGCCAGAGCTTTGCCACTCTCAGTGTAAAAACTTTCTTCCCAATATTTAGTCTCAATCTATCTTCTTTCAGTTAAAACCTTTGCCCCAGCTCCTGTGGCAACAGGACCTGCTAAGAAGTCTCTCCCCAAGATTTGCACTAAGGAGCTGGAACTATTTCCAGCCCGTGGGTCACGGGATTGGTCCCACATAGGACAGACCCTGATGGTTTTGGTGGCTGTGGGCCTGGCCCAGCCCTCTGTGTGTTTTATTGGACAGCTTCTAGTGCCAGATTAAGCTCAGCCCTTCTCAAAGCTGAGCTGCTGATGGGCTTCCCTGGACCACGGCCCCACTCCAGCCCTGCCCTGCTCTGGGCTCCCAGCACTGGGATCCACACGACCACTGGAAGCACTGAAATCCCTTCTGTGCCCCAAATTTTACTGATCTGACACCCCTCTGTGAACACAGGCAGCTTGTAGAGCTACCAGCTCTGCGTTTGGGGATTATTTCCCAGCCCCCTGCCAAGGGATCCAGTTGCTGAACACAGTGTTCATGTCCTGATTTCTGCTGGCAGGGCTGGGAATGCTCCAGCCTGAATTAATGTCCCCCTCCTGCATTGCTCCTATCAAGTGGTAACAAAAGGAATTGTCATTTTAAAAACAACTATGTTTTATTCCTTTTCCACAAGAAATTGAAGAGAGTGGCATTGTCTGCTCCTTCAGGAAAAGGCCAGTGTGGGAGTGTGCTGGGACAATACCGGGTCAGGGACCCCGCCCAGGGACAGGGGGCTGGGAAAAGGCTCCGCTCCGTTCGGGCAAACCCAGCCCCACCTGCAAGCGTGGAAGGCAAAGTCTGAACTCCGGGTTGATATGGTGAGGTTTCCGTTTCTCAATTAAAAGCAGCCCCGCTGTACAGCAGAAGTGACCCAAGCCTTTTTTCCCACTTTTCCCCATCCAGAGCCGCAGCTCCGTCCCTGATGTGCTTCACACTAACGAGCATCAGCCCAATTAGGCTGGGTCTGGAGTGCCCTGGGAGGGGCCAGCCAGCCAGATCCTCATCTACAGCAGTGAGTTGGTTAAAGAAACGATTCCTAATATTCAATAAATGGCAGTTTTAATTTCTTCTTCATACATGATCTTAAAATGAGATTTTTAATTTTTTTATTTATTCCATAAACAATATAACAAAACTCAGCAAGTTAACAATATGACGTTTTCACCATACAGAGTCAGTCACAAATATTTAAAACCTTTGCAACAAGAACAACAAAACCCAAAATATTACAAGAATAATTTACAAGAGGATCTATAAAACAGCAAAGCGCTCACAAATTTTCCAGTTTCCTTTACACAATATCACTACACTCTTTCACAACATTTCTTTTTATTACAAAATTCCCAACAAAAGTTTAATTTTTTTCTTTGTATTTTGGTTTTTAAAACCAGAAACTCTTAAGTATACATCCTTTTATTAACACCCGAAGGTGCAAAAAAAGGGAAACCTCACACATACAAACACTTCACAGCACTTTTCTAAGAAAAATATACACTTACAAAATATTTTACAAATTGGCACACTTAAAAATATACAAGATTTTGTAGGCGTCTTAGAGTGATCCTTAAGAATTATACTTCAATTGACTCTACAGAATATTTATAAAGCTTATTCTAAAAGAAAAAAGGCAAATCATTTCCAAACATGTTAAAATTGCAGTGTAAAATGTGGAACAGAAATGGATATGTTACATTCATAAAAAGGGCCATTTAATAGTTCTTAAATGCTCAAGGGGGGGGAATAAAAGTTTTCTTTAGCACCATAAAACAGGAGCAACTTCCTAACGAGGTGCCTCTAGTTCTATGGAAGGGAACTCAAGGAGCAGTACATTCACATCTCTGGAGGCAGCAGTCGGAGTGCCCGGCCGGGGCCGGGGCAGCGGAACAGAGCAGCTCCTTGGATTTCTACCCTGCTTCCCACCGGGAGTAAGAGACAAAAGGAGTTTCACTGGTACCTTGGTTTTGTGTGTGTGTGGTTTAGTCTAGGTTTAAGTCTTCCCTTTGTGCTTTAGAAATGGACGTCTGTCTGTCTGTCTGTCTGTCTAGCTAGCGAAGGGTAGTGAAAAGACCAATTTTATTTCTCGTTTCCTTTTGCACCAAGTGTTTAAAGGCTCAGTAAACGTGTCTGGCAACCCAAGTGTCCTGCGAGATGGAGGGAATCCTCCTGCTTCAGATCCCAATTCCCTTAGATGGCTGTTACTCCACTGTCATTAGTGTCACTTGTTTACCTGAGAAACAGATTTGAAAAGCCTTGCTTTTACCACAGACATTGTACTTGGTTTATTTTATATATTTTTTTCTTTTTTCTTTTTTTTTTTTGCATTATTTCACACGCTGAAGAGATAAAGAGGCACATTCTCCAATAGATGTCAGCGGTTTGAACCATGCAACCTCCACTGGACCCCCTGGGAGCTGCACAGGCAAAGTCCAACACACCAAGTTGAGAAAGTAAAGACTGAGGGCCTGATCCTGCACCAACCCAAGTCCACACACCCGATCCTCTTCCCACTTACACTGATTTCGAGGGAGTTTTTCTTGGGATTTAACATCACTGGCTGGGAAAGCACTTGGGGCACAGGAGCCCCCAGGAGTGAGCTCCTACCTAAGTGCTTTGCAGCTTAGGGAAAGAACATGGTCCAGCAGCTAAAGGATGACAATGCTCAAAACATCTTTATTTTGGTTCCGGGCTTGTTTGGGCCATAATGCCGAAAAAATTAACAGCGATTCTGATTTTTTAAAAGAGGAAACGATGCAGCAATGGTTTCTCCAAGCAATCACCAGCCAGCCTGGGCTTCTCCTCCCCGAGCCAACCCAGTCTCAGCAGGACAGCACAGCATGGCAAGGACAGCCCAGTGGCTGCCCCTGGCCTCCTCCTCCTCCTCCTCTCAAAGTGCCTGGCTACCTCTGGTCCACAAGTTGTTATTCTCAAGATGTTTTTCAAAAACATCTGCCCTCCTATGCTAAAAAAAAAAAAGAAAAGCAAGGCGCAAACCTGGTAAGATTTATTTTGCAATAAAAACCCAAAAGGTTTTTATTGGATCCCCATCACTGATATTTTTCTATTTACAAAACCTCTAAATGCAATCTATGGCCATGGGTTGGGTTGGCTCCTGCTGGGTTGCTGCAGGATTCCTTTCTGCAGGATGTCTGTCCTGTTCCTGTGCCATGGGAGACCCGTGCTCCTGTGGCAGAGCAGCAAGTACCACCTTGCCCTGTGTAATTCTCCTCTCAAATGGATTTTACGACCTTTGGAAGTGGCCAGTCCCTGCTTTCTAATACCAGTGCCAATTCTAAGTCACCCAGACTGAGGTGACACCATGGCTCAGCAGCACTGCTGGCACTATCCTCCCATCCTGCACTGGAGTAGGAGTGAAAAGAGATGAAGCAGAAAAGACATTTTAAGGGATGCTGCAGAATAAACATCTTTTGTGTGGCTTGGCTTCATTGTTCCCAAGAATCAAAAAAGCTCCCAGAGCCTAATGAGATGCAAGAGGAGGATGGAAATTCCACTGGGACTGGGCAAGAGGATGGATGGGACCCACATCCCAGTCCTCCCACAGCTGTGAGCAGTGCCACAAAAAACAAAAATGCAAATGGAGAACAAGAGCTTGTATGGTGAGGGATGAGGCAAAGGTGGGAAGTGAAAACCTTGAGGTAGTGATAGGCAGGTGGAGATGAATCCTAGGAAAGTAAAATGCCAGCTCTTCAATGAGTTAATCAATAGGATCCCCTGGGAAACTGCCCACAGGGACCAGGGAGCAGAACAGAGCTGGCAGATCTTTCAGGATGCTTTTTATAGAGAGCAAGAGCTCTCGATCCCCAGGTGTAAGAAACCAGGCAAGGAAGGCAAGAGATTGGCATGGCTGAGTCGTGACCTGCTGGTCAGGCTGAAGGGCAGGAGGAGATGCACAGGCAGCAGGAGCAGGGACAGGTAACCTGGGATACTGTCAGATTGTTCAGGGGTGGCACAAGGAAGGCCAAGGTGCAGATGGAGCTGAACGTGGCAAGAGACATAAAGAAAAAGGGCCTCTACAGGTGTGTCAGCATGAAAAGGAAGGGTCAAAGCAGGTGTGACACAATTGGCAGGCTGGTCACAATGAATGAGAAGGTTTAGACAACCTCTCTTTCCATCTCCCTTGAGTGGTGGAACCACAGGACAGGGACTGGAGGAGGAAAGTCCCTCCCACTGTAAGAGAAAATCAAGTCTGATTTTCCACCACCAGTCCTCCACCTGAGGAACCTGAACATACCTAAGACTATGGAACCTGATGAGATGCGTCCCAGAGCCCAGAAGGAATTAGCTGATGGAGTTGCCAAGTCACTCTCCACAGTATCTGAAAAGTCCTGGCAGTCAGGTGAAGTCTTGGATGATTGGGAAAACAAAAACATTGAACCACTGCCCTGTCAGCATCCCCTCTGTGCCTGCGAACACCACGGACCAGACCCTCCTAGAAACTCTGCTGGGGCTTCTGGAGGACAGGGAGGTGACTCAGGACAGCCAGCACAGCTTCACCAAGGGCAGGTCCTGCCTGGCCAGCCTAGTGGCCTTCTAGGATGAAGTGACTGCATCCATGGACAAGGGAAGGGCTTCAGGTGTCCTTTGTCTGGACTTTTGTAAAGCCTTTGACACAGTCCCCCACAACACCTTTCTAAACTGAAGGGAGACAGATTTGAAGGATGGACTGTTCAGCAGATGAGAAACTGGTTGGACAGTCACATCCAGAGAGTAGTGGTCAACAGCTCTCTGTCCAGGAGGACATCAGTGGTGAGTGCTGTCCCTCAGGGGTCTGTACTGGGACCAGCACTGTGGAGTATCTTCACCAATGATCTAGATGCTGGGATTGAGCCCCCTCAGCAGGTTTGCAGATGACACCAAACTGAGTGGTGAGGTTAACACGCCTGAGGGACAGAGGGACATCCACAGGGACACGGACAAGCTTGAGAAGTGGGCCCAGGGGAACCTCATAAGATTCAACAAGGCCAAATGCAACGTGCTGCACCTGGGATGGGGCAATCCCTGGGATCCACAGGCTGGGGAATGAAGGGATTTAGAGCAGCCCTGCCGAGAAGGACTTGAGAAAGAAATTTTTTTGTGAGGGTGATGCAACGCTGGCACTGGTTGCCCAGAGAGGTGGTGGCTGTCTCATCCCTGGAAACATCAAAGGTCAGGTCAGACAGGGCTCTGAGCAACCAGGTCTAGTAGAAGATATCCCTGCTTTTTGCAGGGGAGTTGGAGCAGATGGCCTTCAAAGGTCTCTTCCCACCCAAATACTCTATAAAGATCAAAAGGGAGGAGGGCAAATGGTTGGCTCAAGGCAATTTCTGAATTCTGGGGTCAAGCAGCAGAGTGATGACCTTTTCCAACACAGGGAAGGGCCTCACACCATGAGGGACCCAGGCTCTTGAACATCTCCCCAGTCAGAGATTTTTAGAGGACATGGGATGACCAACAAAGCTGTCAGCAACTGGAATGGTAGAAGGACTGAAGGAGAGCAACAAGGCAGCTGGAATTTGTGATTAACACCATTCTGAAACGCCCAGCTGGGTATTCATGGATAAAACAGTCGATATGTTTCATGCCTGATCTTCATGCCCTATTGCACATTCCTCAAATGCAGTAAGTATTGCTATCCCATCCAGTACAAGGGGTTTTATTACGAGTCCCATATTCACAACATTAAGCATAAAGAGCACAGTGCAGGCCAGGTGAAATGTGCTTTCAAATGATGGTTCTGGGTCAGAAAGAAGGTCTGTGCCACATCCCAGCCCTGGCCTGACCTGTCTCTGTAAGAGCAGCAGGGAGCTGCCAGCTCCTCTCCTGCAGCTCGTGGGGGGAATGCTGAAAAACGGGGATATGCCAACACCACAGCAGTGGTTGGAACTTGTAGTATCTGATGAGCCTGTGAATAGAAAAGAGAACTGCTGGGGAAGTGGGGCAAGTGCGGTGGCTGCAGGCCAGCCCAGAGCCCAGGGGTGGAGCCCCACCACAGCTCTTGCCTCCAGAGTAAATCCTGAGCATCTTCTGGATCTCCCTCCTGGAGCCAGAGCTGGGGTGGGACGCTGCATGCCATGGGGCACCAGGGACCACTCATCCAGAGCAACTCGCTCTGGGAAATGCCAGCATTTATTCCATGAAAAAATGAACTTACAGGATGTTTCTTTAATTACTATTTTTTTTTCCAGAGTTCGTCCTTTCATCTGTTAAATAAAACACGATGCAACTACTGAGCTGTTCTCTCTGGGATCGCAGAGCTGAGCCAAGCTGCACCCCAAGATCTGTAAGAGCTGAAAACACGATTCTAAACTAACACTCTGCATCTCCACTTTGCTTTTAAGTGATCGCTCTGCTTTTCTGCTAAATTAACTTAAACCAATTCTGCTGCTTTGCCTGGTGCGTGGGTGGGAAAAAACTGACTTGGGAGGAAACCTGAGCCCAGTCCTGCCCTCTGTGTGACACCACATCTATGCCTGTGGCCGTTTCAGCAACGTGATCTGTCCATTGCTAGAACAGCTCCTCTTCCTTACTGCCTGCTATTGCATAAGGGGTCCAAGCCTCCATCCCTCTGCTCCCAATCACTCCCAGGGCTCTTGCATATCAAGGTTTTTCATGAGAAATCAGCAGCAAAACGCACAGGCTCTCAGTTGCACAAGGAAAATAGATCTTTGTTGGGTTGGTTATTCTCGTGGAGGGCGAGGGTGTGGTGAGGAGGGTTACAAATAAGGCCTTTTGAGAATACATTTAGCATTCAATACTTAATGCTGTCTTAATAAAGTCCAGTCATGATCCGGCCCTGATCGGTGAGATCACAAATAGCTCTGTTGGTTGTATTTGTTTCATGAACTGAATCAAAGAAAAGGTTCTGAGCTGTATTTTAAATGAATGACTCTGGTTTTGAAAGTTCAAACTATATTGGCACCAGGTTAGACATGGAGGAGACACCAAAGCTGTGATGGGAGAGCGCTTCCGACAGGCTCTGCATCGAAAATGTTTAAGAAATTATTCAAAGGAAAAGTAAATAGCACTTAATGTATGAAATGTATTAGTTCTGTTTTTATACCTATTTCAGAATTTATCCCAGGTTCTTATAAAATATATAAAACTGAGATACAAAGAATTAGCAATGTAACTTTGCATTTCAAATGATCTTCAGCTACAGGTTTTGCTTTAAGAAAACAGACACTTGAAAAGCAGCTGTTCTGTAGTCTCTAGATGCAGACACTTGAGTTCCTGGCAAACTTACCGTCAGTGGTTTTCTGAACTCCTCCACCATTGCAACTCTCCTATAATGAAACTCAACATTTCACCATTAAGTTTTTCTGCTCGTGGTTTCAAAGAGAGGACGTTACCATTTCCCAGCATCGGTTTCAAAGTTCCTTTTTTTTTTTTTTTTTTTCCCTCTTTTTTTTTTTCTTTTTTCTCTTTTTTTTTTTTCTTTTTTTCCCTTTATGAGCTTTAAACCACAGGGTGAATCCATGAAATGAGGTAAGTAAATTTGGCACATTTTTAGTCATGTCCATAAAACTTTTGGTAAGTTGTATCAGTGAACAATATCGTTTTTCATCGTGAGTTACAGGTGCTTTTGAAGGGGGGTGGTTAGTACTTAACAACTGGAATGTTTCTAGTAAAACCAAAAGGCATAGCTGCAGAAAACACTCACAACCCAATGTTGATAGAGAAGTAAAAATATATACAATACAGTCACTTGTTCATAGTTTGGCACAATTTTTTGTTGTTGTGGGTAATAGTGCATAAACTACTGTACAACAGTATGACTTTTAAAACAGTCTTTCACAGAGAATACCAGATTAGGTTTGCTTTCAAATAATAAAATTCCCACAATTTCAAACTCTTCAATTCAGCACTTACATTTCAACAGACCACAAGGCAGATTTTGAAAAGGAACCGATGGGGGGAAAAAAAAGAAAAAAACAACCAAAAAAAAAAGGTAAGAAAAGAACCAAACATCAACCGTCTTTCTAGAAAAGGGAGTCTCTTCTTCAAATACAGGAAAACCCAAAAATGCTGTTTCTGCTTTAAGAAGAATGGAGTCTGATTCCCTGCAGGAAAAAATCAAACATTTGATGCCATCTTAGTTAGCTCGTCTGGAGTCACCACGACGGAGCGAACGCGCTAAAGGCGGGCGGGTAGAGAAGATGCAGCTTTAGATGATGCAGGTTAGGAGACACAACAGCAGAGGGGGCCAGAAAGCACTCAAAAATTGCCACGTGAAGCTCAATTAGGAACGAGTTCTCATTTGCAAAGTAAAGAGCCTTTAAGTTTTGAGATCTTGGCTTTTGGATGCAGAACCTCTTTTTTTTTTTTTTTGTGGTTTATTTTTTACAAAATGTTCCAAAAAAAAAAAAAAAGTTGTTCCTCATCAAAATCATTAAAAAGAGCGTGTAATCATGTTGTGGTTTTTTTTTTAGTTTTTTTGTTTTTGTTTTTCCCCCAATAAATAAGTAATTAAAAACTGAAGAAGCCAAACAGCAGAAAAGAATAGCCTTGTTAGTTTTTTTAACCCCAGCCAAGCCAGAAAATTGGTCATTCTTTTAGGTAGCTTGCAAGTCAGAAGTATTTTCATGCATTTAAAAATAATAATTAAAAAACCCAAACAAACAAAAAAGAAGAAACCAACCCCAAAACCAAAACCAACCAAAACTGTAAAAGGGGAATGTCTTTTTTTTTTTTTCCATGCAAACTTTTGCTTTCAGGAAGGAAAAACTGAGGAACAGCAGGCCTAGCAGGTGGGAGGGAGGTTAGGGGCATTCCAGCCAGTTTGGTGCAGCATTACCTCAGTTTCTCAAAAGCAGCTGTCACGGGTGGGTCCTTGTGGGGCTGTTCGCGGTCCGTCCGCTTGATTTTACAGTTCTCATCCCTCAGTGATTTCGAACTGGATTTATGACGGTAGAGTTTTTTATGGGTAGGTCCATTATTGCCTAAAGTGCTCAGGTTACTATAGTTTTTATCAAAAAAGGGAGCGTGAATGTCCGTGGTGAAGCCAGTGGAGCAGTTAGGGCGACCGGAGTCGCAGGTCACGGCTTTGCTGTTTTTGCTCGAGCCCTTGTTGTTTGACTTGTGGTTCTTCGCTGCCCCCGGCGAGCCACCGTTCGCCTTCTTCTTCGACTCTTGGGATGTCCCTGCCAAAATTTTAAGAGTTTTCAATTTCAGGCTGTTGGACTCCGGTGACCGGAATATGTCTGGAACGCTGTTGTGGCTGACAGGCCCCCACAAGGGTTCGATGGAGGCCATCATAAACCTCTGGACATCGGCCATTCCCGACGCGATGTTGGACAGGATGTTGGAAGGTTCCTCGAACTCCCTCTGGTCGTCGTCCAGGAGGCTGGTGCTGTTGCCCAGGCTGGCTTCCGACCAGCCCGTGCCCCCCTCTTTTCCCAGTGCCCACTCTCCAGAGAGCCCGTTGTGCTTGCCCAGCTTCACCCCTGCTGGGCTGCAGTGCTGAGTGCCCTCGGCCACACCTTTGGTGGCCGTGGCCACGGTGCCCAGCTGAGTGACCGCCCTGCCACCAATGGCCGGAGCCTTCTCGCCGTTGACTCCTGCTGCATTTTTCCCTTTCCTGGTGGATTTGGGTGCCTGCCTGGAGTTTTTCCCTTGTGGCTTATCGGTTCCTTTGTTGGTTTTGGGTGATTTTTTCCGGGTGGCTTTCTGGGAAGAGCTTTGGTTTGTACCCACATTCTTGCTGGATGAACTTTTCCTCTTCGATTTTGACACTTTGCTATTGGTGCTAATTTGACCAGATGGCTCATCAAATGTTGACAAGCATGGACTCTTTTCGAGAAGGCTGACAGAATCTTCATCGTTGAACATATGGAACTGGAACTGGTGATTATTTAAAGCAAACCCATTATCTGCCTGATCCTCGGTCTGCAGGACCCCACAGTTCCACTTGACCTTCTCGGAGCTGTTGAGGGAGGCCTGGGGGCTCTCCTGAAAGCCCTTCAGGGTGCCCAGAGGCTTGGCATCGGAGCCAGCTATCTGCGGGGACAGGTTGGGAGTGTCTGGAGGGGACATCTCCGAAAGCGATGACTGGCGGAACCTATCAGGCGTGAAGTTGGAAATGTCTAAAAGGTCCGTGGACTCCTTCAAAGGGGTGATTTCATCTATGCTCTGCTGGATCACTAGCTTGGGACTGCAGTGGGCCAAGAAATCATCATTAATATCATCCTCGCCGTCCTTTTCACAAGACTTTAAACTTAAAGAACTGTAATTGCTAGAACTAACTGACAATGAACCCACTGAATCAAAACTAATGAGCCTGCCATCATCCGTATTGAGTGTACCTCGTTGGAAATGAAAGCGCCCCTCTCCATTATTGAAATGACATGACTGATAAGAATCATCAGACTGCACTTGTTGGCTATCCGGCATGTAATTTTTTTGGTATAGCAATTTGCCGCTATTCAGATTGACTTGAGTGTATCCAGAGGCGGGGAGGCCATCCGTGCCCGGGGCGAACTCGCTCGGCATTCCGGCCGCCTCCGGCATGTCCCTGGGGAAGTCCTGGCGCTCGCTGCCCTTGCTGGCCGGCCACATGCTGCCGAAGCCGCCCTGCTCCATCTCCAAGTGGCCGGGTGACTGCTGCAGCTCCGACTCGGAGGGCGGGGAGAGCACGCAGCTCTGCGCCGGCTGCAGGGACGGGAAGGGCTTTTCCGGCGGGACGATGCTGGGGAGAGGGGGGTGCTGCTGCTGCTCGGAGGGGTGCTGGGCGAAGTATGGGATACCGGGGTTGCTCGACAGATCCGAAGCATCTAACAATGTCTGCAGATACCCTCCGGGGATCAGGGGTACATTGGTGGTGATATTAGCAGATGGCAGAGGCTTGTCTGAAGAGGAGGTGGATGGTAGGAAAGGAGAATTTTTAGCAACCTTATCCTCGTGGCACTCTGGGAGATGGGAGCTGTCTGAAGCACAGGGACTGTTTTCGTCCTTCAGACGCGCTGCGGAGTCCTGGTTTTCCAGTGCTGGGGAGTCCTCTGCCGTACTGGTGGCAGCTTTGATCTTCTTGCACTTCAACCTGGCTTCACTTTTGAATTTGATTCTGCGGAGCACTTTCCGCTCTGTCCCCTTGTGCTCCCGCTCCTGCGGTTTGCATTTCACAGCGATGCCTGCGATGTCGTGGACGTGTAATCCATTGGCACAGCTGGGGGTGGCGATGGCTAACGCCGGCAGCCCTTTCAGGCCCACGTCCTCCTTACTGCTGCAAGGCTGCTTGTGATCAGAGGAGCAAGAGCCCAGCTTGTTCACTGATTGCTCGATGGCTTTAATTCTTTGAATCCGGTGCCTGTTTGCTAGCTTGCATTTTCGCTTCCGTGGGTGAGGGAGGAAAGAAGCATCTGAGCCGTTAAGATAGAAATTCTGCTTGTGGTAGAGAGACGATCTGAGCAAATCCAGCCGGCTCTGCTGCCTCTCCTGCCAGAAGCCCTTCAGTGGGGCCAGCTTCTTGTATTTGCTGAGCAGCTCCTCGTTCAGAGTAACAGTTGTCTCGTTGGCATCCACTTTGCTGAGCTTCACCAGCATATGCTTCTCCCCTTTAAACCTGTTAATGATAATGTACTTGATGATCACGGGGGGCTCCTTGCGAGAGACTTTTCGCCGTTTCTTGGGGCACCACTCGTCATCGTCCTCCTCCTTGGGCCCGTCCGGGAGCCACTCCTTCTTGTCCAGGATCTTCTCGTTCTCGATGGAGTCCACATCGTACAGGTAGTCGTCACTGTATCGCACTTTCCTCTTCGCCCGCAACCCATAGTTCTGCTGGATGAAGGAGCCGGAGTGGTCCCGGGCCAGGTACCGGCTGCAGTCCTTGATATCCCGCAGCACGTCGTAGGAGGACTCCGTGCAAGTGCTGTCGTCGCTGAACTCCCCGGAGTCCTCTGTGGAATTCACCGAGTCCAAGAAGTGGCTCCTCTTGGAGCCCACGTACTGCACCATCTCTGTGCTGTTGCAAGATTTATTTAAGGCAGCTTTCTCCTCCTCCTCACCGTCCTCTTCCTCGCCATCCTCCTCTTCCTCCCCCCAGATGATGCCTTCCTCGGATTTGAATTGAGAGGGGTCGGTGGCACCGCTGGGCCCCCTTTTCAGGGTGCTCCTGCTGTCCCTTTTGGTGCAGTTGCTGAACACGCTGGGGAAGAAGTTGAACTGGGCGTCCTCTTGTAGGGTGGTGGTCTTCTCCCGCACGTTGTCCTGGAAGGATTCGTATCTAATCTTTAGGGAGCAGACATCACTTCCCAAGGTGGAATCATCATCATCGAACATGTAATTGTCCACGTCTTCCTCAGAAAACAGATTTACAGAAAGCTCATTTTTGGAGCAGAGGTCAAGCAGCTCAATTTTACTTTCACTAATGAAAGATTCAAAATAGCCCCATTCCTGGTTGGGATTTGTTAGTAAAGGTTCCTCACCATTGCATTTGTCTAATAGTAATCCCTCGTAATAATTTTTCTGAGTGGGGTCCTCTGAATCACTGTCAGATTTTTCTGCATCTCTTTTGTCCGCTGCCCTCGATTTATGCATAGGGAAGCTTAAAAGCTGGTCTGAAAGCAGTTGATCCCCATATCTCATGGTTTCTCCTGTGCTCATGCAGTGAATCCCTATATCAGAGACCGAACAGGTGTCATAATCCCTATTTATATCCCCCACTTTCAAGCTTATTCCCGGCTCCGCATCAATGCCGTCCTTGGATTCAATGAAGCAGCCCAGACAGGTCCGGCTGGGCTGCATCAGGCAGTCTCCCGTCAGCGCCGACATCCCCCCGGGCTCCATCATGCTGAAAGGCGCCTTCTCGCAGTCGCCCGGCAGCGACCAGGAGCTCATGCCCTTGGTCACGCAGGACGTGAGGGAGATGGCGTGGGCGGAGGAGTCGTCCGAGGCGTGCTCGGGGACATCCGTGAGGCGCAGCGGGGACGGGGGGCTCAGCAGGCAGGGCTTCTTGGCCGTCGGGGCGCGGTGGCACGCGGGGCCCTCCTTGGTGGCCGCGCTCAGCGCCGGGAACGGCGCCGTGGCCTCGGCGGCGCTGCAGGGCCTCTCATCGCCGTCCAGGCCGTGCGACTCTGCGGGGATGGAGGGACAGGGAGAAAAGGAGACAGGGGTTACCTCTTTTTTTTACCACCCTTGGAAGTCTCAGGCTCGCCACCCCGCTCCCCTTCTCCCATGGCTTGGATTTTTCCCAAGTGCTCCTTTGGGATGCCCTTCCCAGCAATCCTTCCCTGCTGGATCCAGTTAAGGTGGGGATGTGCGTGGAAGGCAGAGGTAAACACACTGCTCCCTGCAGCCAGCTGGAAGAGGTACAAGAGTACGTTAAAAACACGCAGCCCATCCGCTCTTCCCTCCTCATATCCATACGGTTACCTGGAAACTGCCTCTCAAACCTCACAATGTTATTTAAAAAAACAAAACAAGCCTAATAAAAATGTTCTCATTAACATTGAAAAAATTAACTGGAAAATAGGATTCTTAAAGAAATAAAGCACCCTCCCCCTGCGGGGTCTGAGCTTGCACACACCTAAGCTGCTTTACTGCTCCGGAGTCAGGAAGTGATGGCCGATTTTAAAAACCCATCAGTCTTTTTGTCACTGTCCGTGCCAAGGGAAGGCAGGAGATAACACAGAATTTAAAGCAATTATTGTTAGAATTATTGTGGGGTTTGCCATTCTTTCCTAATCGCTAAAAATGCCTTTTTAGTCATGTAAGGATTTTTTAACCTAAGGATTTTTTTAGTTTTACCTCGTTGCGCTTCTTTTATGGCAGAATAAAGTTATGAATGTACTTTTATCTGACTCCTGGCTCAACGGACGGTATGACCCTTGAAATTTAAATACGATGTCTTTTCATCCATGAACACGCTCTGATATCTCTGTATTAAAAAAATATATATTCCAGGTTCTGCATTCATCCCAGCCAGAGAGCTCTGCCGACTCGGAGCCCGGTGCTTTTGTCATAGCTCAGGTCTTTCCTTTTTGGTGGCTCCACTGAAGGCAGAGGGGCGAGAGCAGAAGCTTTCCAAGGAGGTACAAGTGCTTTAAAACACAACTGGAGCACCAGGATGTGGCATTAAATGGGGCATGCAAAGAGATTTATTTGGCTGCTGCAGCCCTCCACAAGTGCTCTTACTCCAAACTGAGAGGAAAGTGAGTCTCCTGCATCCTTGGCAGCCTGGGCAGGGGAGGCTTGTGCTGGGTAAGACCAGCACGATGGAAACCCCCCCGGGGGGCAGGATGCAAAGGAACCGGATGCCGTGGAAGGAGTGGCACCTCCTGTGCCAAGCAGGAGGTCAAAGCCCCCCCTAATTTCATCCCAAACACTCCCATAAGTTTTGTGCTACAGGGGCCTTAGGGATGGAGCCATCAGGGAAGTCTGAACAGAGCAAAAACTGTAGCTGGAGCCTCGCAGTGCTCCCAGGACTTATTTAAACCTTTTCCCAAAGACTCCCTAACTCCAAGCAGAAGTGCAATGCAATGCCTGTCATCATCTTCAACATAAAGGACTTGGAAAAGGCCAGACTGGCTTGCTTGAAAATGGTTAAAAAAAGGAAATAAATAAAAAAGCTGATTTTTGAGTCCCTCCCACCAGTCTTCAGATCAGAAATGCAGAGGTGGTATCTTTTTCCTTAAGCACCAAAACAGATTAACCAGTGCAGTTCCACTTCAGAAGTAAAATAAAATAAAAATCAGCTTGGAGCTGACAGGAAGCATGGAAAATTTCAGGATAAAAGAAGAATGTCTGTGAATGCTGTAAGACTCAAAGAAGGGGGAGGCAGAAAACTGAAATTCAGTCTCAAAAGCTGCATTCAATAGGCAAAGCTGCTATTATATAAAATAAACTGTCTCTGGGCATTTCTTTAGGTTTATGCTTGTGTGAGTGAACTTAACTCTTGTGAAATACAAATGCCAAAACCTGATTTTCTGTGGCTCTGTATCAGCCTGAAATCAGGCCAGTGTTCAACTGATGCTCCAAGGGAATACAGTTCACACAGAAAATGCTGGAGAAGCAGAACCACTTTTCCCAGTTTCCCTCAGCATCCACCCAACAGCACATGGGCAAGGGGAGGTGGCAGCTCCAGAGCTTCGTGCTGGCTCCTGGCCTTGGATTCAGCAGCAACTCCCACACAGCAGTGTTCAAACTGAAAGTTTAAACTGACAGAGGGGAGGCTGGGATGGGATGTGGGGAAGGAGTTCTTGGCCCTGAGGGTGGAGAGGCCCTGGCACAGGCGCCCAGAGAAGCTGTGGCTGCCCCTGGAAGTGTCCAAGGCTGGATGGAGCTTGGAGCAGCCTGGGATAGTGAAAAGTGTCCCTGCCCATGGCAGGGGGTGGCACTGGATGGGCTTTGAGGTCTCTTCTAACCTAAAGCAATTTACAGTGTTATGTCTAATTAAAGTACTTTTTAAGCCCTGTTTAATTGAATTCCATGGAAGTGGTATGAGGTCTTAAAAATCCCCTCCTTACTGACCAGGGCAGCACTGATTTTGTTGATCAGACAAAGGGACCATGGCTACAAAATCCCTTTGCAGCTCTGGAGCTGCAGCTTTACCCTGTGTAGTCAGGAAGGAGATGGGCTGACAGGGACAGATACCTCCCAAATTACATCCCAGGGGCAGGTGTGAGCATGTGCCTCACCTGCCATCAGCACGAGCTGTGGGCTCCTCATGGGCACCCACGGGGCTGGAGGTGCTCCAAGGTTTTGGTAAAGAACAAGAACATTTGTCTCTATCACCTTGTTTAGAGCTGACAGAAAGATCTGAACATATGTCAGAGGACCAAGTCCTTGATATCTAACAGGATCAAATTTATATATAAATAAAATCTATCTATCTATCTGAAGATTTATGGGCCAATACAAAATGTAAAAAGCCATGAAATTAAACACAAAACACACTGAAGAATGAAAGCATCAGGCTGTGCCTCCCTTCTGCATTTACTGTGGCCAGAGATTGCAGTCCAAATGACCTCAGAAAATGCTCGGAGGCTTATTTATTTCAATCAGGGTTTCAGACAGCTGAGCACTGTTACTCCTAATTAGTTATTCTGAAAGCAAATATAGAATCGATGAAATAGATACCAGACAAAGTTCTGCATTTTGGGAAGCTGCTGCAAGGGGCTGATCCTTCTCCACCCATGCTGGTGGCTCCGAGGAACACGAGCTGTCTGTGCAGAAAAGGGATTACAGGACAGGGAATCCCATGTGCTGGGTGATGGGACACAGGCAAGAAGGAGCTCACAAATCCAACCTTCCCTTCCCACTAATCCTGGTTTCTTTCTCCTACCCAATCTCTAATTTTCCCCCAGTTTGTAGGGACTAAGTATCCTTCAGCCAGATTTTGCTAATGCTGGCTAATGGGATCATAATGCTAAGAGAGGGAAAGATTCCCAACAGATAGAGGGGCTACAAAGTCCTGGATGACTTTTTTTCCCCCAAGAAACCAAACTGAAATCTCTAATTCAAACTGCATGTGCACATAAACATTTCCAGCCATGCCCATGCACAGGTAAAAGCAGTTCTTGTTAAGGCCTAAAAAGGTGTAGATTTATGGCTGGAATGATTCCTGTGCAGAAAACACCCATTTACTCCCCTGCTCCACATTGCAGAGATACCCACAAACTGCTAAGATTAAATGCACAAAAGGGATTAGGAAAATAAGTTGGCTTCCAAGTTGTCGCTGCTCCCTCATGTACCATAATTAAGTTCCTTACCATTTTCTTTCACCCCATTAATCAGGATAGTTTCTTGGTCTTCTGAGGCACAATCCTGCTCTTGTTGGTCATCCATCAATTTAACCTCTTTCTGTTCACTCCATGCCCCACTGCATCTGGCCAACCTGCACATTTCCAGAAACACAACCACAGTCAGTGCAATCCCCAGGATCAGCTCAAGGAACCGTGAATAAAAAATAACAACAATAAAACACCCCCACACAGCCTCACACGCTGCCTGCATCTTCCTTAAGAGGACAAATCCAATTTATTTAGGCTCTCGGCTTGTCACTTTTCCACTCCAGAAGCCAAGTCCCATGTATTTTCAGCAAGGTGAAAATGTTGTCTATCAGCATTTCCTGCCCCAAACCCTGCTTTGGGAGGTGGAGAGGTGCTCAGCACCTCTGCTGGACCCTCCCCATCACCCAAAATTGCTGTGCAAAGGCACATTAGTCATGTCCAGCCAGGAAAGCTCATCCATCTCCAGATGGATCAGTGCAGAGATGAAGGAGAGGATTCACCCCAGCTCATCAACAGCAACTCTATGATGGGGCTGGAAAAAAAATACAGATACTGGAGTGACAGCTCACCCTCACTATCAGCCACTGCCCTTCCAAGCAGTGGCAGGTATGAAAAACTTCCCCAAAAAGCACTTTTTTGTGCAAAAGTATCTCCAGTCTCACTGTTCACCATTAGAGCTCCATCCTTGGAAGCCCCAGACCCCTAAGACTGCCCCCACTGTCCCCACTGGGTGAAGCTCCACCTCCAGTGAGTGATGAGCAGTTGAGGCTGACGGGGCTTGGGGCTTCATCAGAGCACAGAACCTGAGATGAGGATCCAGCCCAGATCTTCTCCCTTCCTCCACTGAGGTCCCCCCACCCTTCAAAGCCACCACCTGCCTACAGAGAGGGAGCAGGAGCAACAGAGTGATGCAGCTGAAATCCAGGCATGGGTGGCACTGGAGAACCCTCATCAGTGCTCTTAATTGACAGAATTTCACTTCTTTGACTGCAAATTCAATCTATTTTGTGCCCGTCTGGCAACTCGAACTCAATTTTTTCTCTCTCACAGAACAGGTACTAGATTGCAGCATTGGTTTAGGTGTTTTCCTGGGTTTGGGGGTTTTTTTTTGTTTGTTTGGCTTTTTACTTTTCACATCAACATTTGTCAGTGTCTGCTGTTCCCACAGCGCTCACTGCCCTGGGGTTCAGCAGCCAAACTTCATTCATATTCAGATTTGCAGTGGAGTCCTCTTAATTAACGTGAAATCTTTACAACCGCCTTAGTAAGTGAAACCTTCACCCAACTTAAAGATGTTGTGACACCGAGAGGAAGATAAGAATAACAAGCATCAGTAACTCCATTCCTTTGCATATTTAGAGGAATATTTAACTAACCCCGAGAGTTTTCCTTTGATGCAAATCCCCATCTCAAAGCTCTCCAGTGCCAGCCGGTTTGCTGTGGTAATGCCCCTCTCCTGCCAGCACCCTCCCCACACCCTGAGCTCCCTCTGTGGCCTTTCATCACTGACACGTTGGAGCAGGAGAGACTCCAAAAGCCAGAGCAGAGATCAGAGTTATTTTTCCATGAAGGAGATTAATGTCTGAGTGTGGAAGGTGCTCTGCATCTGCCACTGACAGGCTACGGCTCCGTGCCTCCTTGGTATCTCCTGCCTGTTAAATCTGCCTTAATTAACACAAGTATCAATAAATTAAGTTTTTTAGAATATCTATTAATGAAAATATTAATAAAATATCATCAGCCCTCAGGAGAGCCAGAGGGGCCTCAGGAGACCAGAGAAGCACATGTGGGCCAGTGTGGCTGCTGGGGAAGGGGCTGAGGTGTCACAGAATGGTTTGGGTGGGAAGGGACACTAAAGCCCAGCCAGTGCCATGGGCAGGGACACCTTCCACTAGCCCAGCTTGCTCCAAGCCTGGTCCATGAGGAAGGAGTCCATCTTTCCTCGATTCTGATGGACGCTCAAGGGCTCTCTCTTCATGGAGAGAGCAGGGAACAGACGAGGGGCAAGCAATGAGCACGCAGACAGCCAAGCAAACAGGCACAAAGGGAGAGTTCACAGACCTTTAATCTCGTAGCATTATGATTTTTTGGGATGTGTGTGCACAAGGGGGAGGGAAACACACCAGGGATGTTCCCAGTGGATGAGATCCAAAGGCTGGAGAAGACAATGAAATGCAACCACAAAGGGGATGTGCTTGGGGACAACTCTTTTCCTCGACTGCAGTGACCCAGAGAGCAGAGCTGAGCTCCAGAAAGCAGCTGGAAAGAACTGAGAAGGGTCCAGATGGGGTATCTTCCCACAGGGTCAGACAGAGATGGAGTACAAATGGGACAGACAATTCAGGTTTGCTGAGACCTGCTGAACAAGGGGACCTTTGGGACCAGTGTGACCAGGAAAGGTGAGACCCCAAAAGGGACAGGGAGAAACAGCAGCAACTGGGAAAGAAAAGCTGACAAAGGGGCTGGATGTGATGCAAAACAGGAAGGAACAGAAGGCTGGGGACAACAAAGAGGAGAAGAACAGCTGGGTCCCAGGCAAGAAAATAAACCAGGAGAGATCTGGGGGATAAAGGCAGTGCCCAGAGAATGCACTGGGTAACAGGAGAGCACAGAACACAAGAGTCATCTGCAGACCGAGGTACAAAGGGAGAGAATACAGATTTCAGATAGTGTCAGGCCATTGAAGAGAGGCATGGCTGGGGTCATGCTGTTATGAAGAGCTGGCAGGAAGAAAATCAGGCACCAGCTTGAAGTTTGTGAACTTGACTGGAGCCGGAGTGGATGGAGGAAGAGGACGGCGGACGGAAGGCGACGGGCAGAGCCGTGGGGTCGGGTGAACTCCAGGCCTCTGGAGGAGGAGGAGGGAGCACAGAGGGGCTGGCTGTGCTTCAAGGACAGGCACAGCACGTTCAGTCACAGGGAAGAATTCAGAAGCACTTTTGCTGATTGCACCATGGACTTCAGGGCATCGGCCTGCTCAGATCACAGCTGGCACCACAGAAAGTCACTGGCTAGCAAGGAGATGGAGGGGGAGAAGCAATAGGAAGCAAGCAGTGGAGCTGAACAATAATCCAAGCAGTTTTAAGCACAAGATGGACAAATTAATGGACAGAAGGACAGGATGCAGAGCTGTGGTGACAATACACAGGGCTCAGTGACCTGGAGAAACCCCTCTCAGCCCTATGGCTCAGGTCAGGTGAAAGACTGCAAGTGCCTCTAAAAACCCTCAGCATCACAGCTGAGGAAATTCCCCATTCCTCACAATTCCTGTCAATTTTCCTATTTCTAGTGCTAACAGGGTCATACAAAACCTGTTAGTGACCAGCCCACATGCACACATCTGGGAGAACACATACACAGCACCACAATGGACCCTCTGGCACAAACCTCCTGCTGCCTTTGAGCAGGTCCTTCAGCCCAGGGGGCCAAGACACCCAAAAGACCCTTTTGTTCTCTCTTAAAAAACCTCCTGAGACTCTCAAGAGGTTTTATGGGTGTAGGTGTTGCTGGAGTGGAGGCAAATATGGTTGGAAAATGATGTCCCAGCTGAGGCCCCACCAGCTCCCTCTGCTCCCAAGACAGAGCAAGATCCTGGTGGGATGTCCCTTCACCAGCTCCTTGGAGTAAAACCAGATTATTTCTTGTTCTAGAAATTCCTAGAATTGCAGAATCCCAGAATGATCAGGGTTGAAAGGAACCCTTGAACAGAGAAGGGAACACCCAAATTGCAAAGCTAAAAATCCTGAACACATTCCCTCACTCACCTTCAGTTACATAAATGATGGACCTGCTGTTCACTTCAGCCCATCCAAACTTTAGGATTTAAGCATGTCCCTGTTAACACTAATTTTACAAAGACAAAAGGGGAAATGCCATCCTTTTATACAACCAAAAAAAAAAAAAAAAAAAGCATCTGCTCAATGGTTGCCCTCTACAAAGACAGCAACAAGTTGCTTTGCTTCTTTGTCAGCCAGAAAACGCCCATTTCCCCCCAGACTGGTGCAGCTTTTTCTGAATGGATTAATTGACTCTGTCAGAGGTGCCATGGGGAGGTGACACCCCCTTCAGCCTCTCCAGCTTCACAGATCCCCAGATGCCAACCCAAGGAGGAACTGTGCCAAGGGAGCTGCTGGAGAGGTTTGCTCCCCCTGAGGACTCCTTGCATTGCAGACTTTGGAATGCAGCAGTGAATGCTCATGGCATTTCCCAACAGAACCAGGGATGGTCAGTGATGCCCTGGATGCACTTACAGGGGATAAAGCAAACGAGCTGGTCATGATTGCCACAGAATCCAGTGCTTGGCCACTTAAATCTACGTATCTATATCTCTATATAATCTATAAATACAAATATTTATCCACAGCTGGTTGAACATCATGATTGCCACAGAATCCAGTGCTTGGCCACTTAAATCTACGTATCTATATCTCTATATAATCTATAAATACAAATATTTATCCACAGCTGGTTGAACATCCTGATTGCCACAGAATCCAGTGCTTGACCACTTAAATCTATATCTCCATATAATCTACAAATACAAATATTTATCCACAGCTGGTTGAACATCCTGATTGCCACTGAATCCAGTGCTTGGCCACTTAAATCTATATCTCCATATAATCTACAAATACAAATATTTATCCACTGCTGGTTGAACATCACCTCACTCATATTTCCTGGGTACCACCATTACACCATAGAGCTCAATGCTCTCTGCCCAGGCAGAGGAGGGGGAAAAAAACTACCAGGTAAAAATAAGAAACAGCCCACGAGCCTGACTGAAAGCCCAGCTGCACATGTGGGGATTCTATGAGGTGGACAAGACTGCTCTGGAATTAAAGTTGCAAGAGGGTTTCATCTTCAGGCTGAATAAACAAAAGGTCACTCACACCCAGACAAAATCCAACATGCCAGCTCCTATTGACACACAGCTTCCACATCCTGAGTGGTGTAGCTCATGATGGAAGATGGAGAGGGAGTATCCAAAGTGAAGGAGAATCTTTTTATGGAGAAGTGGGGGAAGAAAGAAAAGAAGAAGAAAAAGCAGAAGCTGTGGCTTTTTTTCCTGCAGAATTGTGAATAAGTGCAGGTGTTCTATATATGCAGTTGTATCTTTCAAAAAAAGAGCTTTAGAGAAATTAATTACATGTCAGAGCCTCTGACAGGTCTTTTAAGAATTGTGATACTTTTGAATGAAAACATTATATACTTAAAAAGAAATACCATGTAAATGTCTCCGAGATATTTACAGTCAGTGGAGTAATAGTAGGAGAGGATTCAGCTCTCCCCGTGGGTGGGGGAAGCTGAGCACACCGTGCTCCTCCTCACCATGTCTCAGGTGAGGACCTGGAGACCTCAGCAACTGCTGCAGGAGCTCAGAGCAGAGTTCAGAGCCAGGAATTAGCTGGGAACAGAACCCCAAAATGCTCTCCTCAAAATGCTGAGCCACCTCACTCTCCCCTCCAGGCTCCATATCCCTGGAGCTCTTCTCAGCAACAAGCACAGCACACACCCCTCCTCCTGTGCAGACACAGGCAGCTGGACCTTGCCGAGGACAAGAGCCAGGTGGTTTTCTGCTTGCTTGGTTTTTTCCTGGTTGTTTTTTTCTTCCCCTCGCCCCTCCCCCTTTTTTTTTTCCTCTTTAGTCTCCAAGCAGGACACAGGACAGAACTTCCCATGGGGAGATTGTGGTGATGCAGCACCAGAAGCCACAGCAATGCCAGGCTGGTCGTTCACTGACCTGAAGGATGTTGTTTTCCTACCAGATTCTGAAATTCCCTGATCCTTTTTATTCCAGGGACGCCACTGGATCCTTGGTTTTTTTCTCTATAATTTCATAACTGGAGGATGAAGTGCTCAAAATTTTCACTTGCCAGCAAATGAGGGTGAGAAAATTGTATTTTAATACTAGCAGCACCTCTCTGAGAAAAGCTGTTCCCATGAATTTACATTTCTACCGAGGCCAAGGGTCTCTGAAAAATGCAGAGTACCTGAGGTTTCCAGATCTGACAGGGTCAGAAAAGTGAAGTTCCTAAGGAAAGGTACAGCCTGAAACCATCCTCTCACCATGAAGTGCTGCTCCAGTCCACAAAAGGGATGTTGGACTTGAAGGTTCTGGTTTCAAAGCTATTTTTCCAGGAAAATCTCACACAGAAATTGCATCTCCCAGCAGCTCCCTGGGCTCTTCCCATCAGTGATGGTGAGTACACCAGAGAAAAGCTCAAATGAAGGAGAAATAAGAAAGAAAGAAGGGTTTTGTGGGTCAATCCCAGCAGTGAGACATCTAAAATCCTACAAGAAGCTGAGGCCTGATAAGGCCAACGTTAGCTGAGAATAGGTTCAGGTATAAATACAGATAAAAGTCTCTAATTAGGAATAAATCTGGGGGGGAAATAAAGTTGTTTTTAAAAGAAGGTGCTTGCAGAGAAAATGGAGAACACAAAAAACCATGAAAAGAGGAAACAATTTCAGAACTGGTGTGTTCCCAGAAGGTGTAAAGGATGGATGAGTTGTTAATATTCATAGCAAGCCTCCACTTTTCCTCAGCTGAAAGCAGATGCAACAATTACTGCAGAGCCCAAGCCCCAACTCCAGCAGACTCCCAGATATGATATTAAGAACAGGCTATTTAAAGCCAGCTCTCAAATAAATGGCAGTTTCTGACCTTATTCTGGGAGGACATAAGGTGTGAGTGTTTCAAGACCTGTCACAAACAACTTTAAGGCAAAAGGAAGGAAGTGAACAAAATTACAGCCTTCCTGACAAAGCACATGTTAAATACCAAAGGAGCCTTCTCTGTAAATGTATTCTCAGACATCAAGAGCAGCAGCGTATCACAAAGGGAAAAAGGTGGCAATTAAAATCCTGCAGGAGCTGAAACGCATGAGGGAACGTCTGAAATGTGGAGGGTTTCAGCATAATCCTGTCCCGGGTTAGGGAAGGCAGAGCTGCCACAGCCCAGAGAGGAGAGCTCCAAAATGCAGAGCAAGAAAGGGAAGAGTCAGGGAGGAATCACTGGAGAGAAGGGGAAGCTCGTGGGGAAATGGAGAACAGAGAGATTGAGAAAATGGAAGGGAAAAGGATGGGCCAGGGCCACAAACAAAGGCTGCTGGTCTCAGATGAGCACAGCTCCACTCCACATCCCCACAGACAAGTTACTGAGAACCTGAGAAAACCTTGATGATTCAAGTAAGGAAGAATTAAATATCCCTTTTAACCAAATGTGGGGTGAATTTGCACATGGGGCCGGGTAAATATTCCCCTGAGAACAATGAGGGTGAGGAAATGCAGGAACCCAGGTGGGCCACATGAGGGTTGCAATGAGTGCACCCAATTTTGAGGACAAAACGTATAAAGAGAATTCCTGCCTACCAAGAGCAAGGGAGAATGATTAAGAAGAGTCGCTGGGTTTTTTTTGGTCATCCTCTCATATTTAATAGAAGTGGAAGGAAATGAAGCAATAATTAGTGTCAGCAGCTGCATAGTTTTGAAAAGCACTGGCAAGCGAAAGGGAGATTTTCATGTCCTGAAAATGAGTAAGAACACAAACTTTGGTTTAGCTGTGATGGCCGGAAGTAAAAACATTTCTAATTAACAGAATCACAGAATGGCTTGGATTGGAGAGGACCTTAAAGCCCATCCCACCACCTGCCAAAGGCAGGGACACCTTCCACTGTCCCAGGCTGCTCCAAGCCCTGTCCAGCCTGGCCTTGGGCACTGCCAGGGACCCAGGGGCAGCCACAGCTGCTCTGGGCACCCTGTGCCAGGGCCTCACTTCCCTCACAGGGCAGTTTTTCCTCTTCATTCCTAATGTGAATCCCTCCTCTGGCATTTTAACCTCCCCTTGTCCTGTCTGCCTGTCTGGAAAGCCTCTCTCCATCTTTTTTCAAAGCTCCCTTTAAATAGCAAAGATGGCCAAAGACAGCCCGTGACGTTGCTCTCTGCCTTTCCTCCTTAAAAGCAACTGTATTCCAAACATGTCATTTTCACTCCTTCTCTGGATATAAAGTTTAGATAAATCAGAAATGTTAAGGGCCTGGATTTCTGAGAAAAGCAGAGTGGAATGATTAAAACTCCAACTCTCATGAATCTGCAAAGGTTGAAAATTCAGCAGGATTGCGGGGTGTTAACCTCACAAAAACACGAGGACTCTCCAAAGCTAATTATACATCAGTCTGCCCTAAAATAACAAAAGCTAATAAAGAAGAGTTTGGGATGGAGATTTCTTGATGGGCAGAATTGCTTCATCTAAATGAACTTGCTACCCAGATTCTCTTTCTGCTGCTGTATTTATGGATCCATTGACAAACCAGTGTCTGAAAAGCTCAACAAACTCTTCCTGTGAACCTCCTCAGGAAACAGGAGAGGCCAAGGTCAAGTGCATTAAGATTACAGAAGCTGATGAAGAAAGGGGATGTTTCAGAGTCCCTCACACACTGGATACATGAAATAACTCAGCTGAAGAAGGGTGTGTAAAATTTTGTTTAGAGATGTGGATTAATGCAGAGCAAAAACAGCACAAGGAGTTGAATTTCACAGGGATAGGCTAAAGGAAAGTCTTGGTCCTAAATTCTGCCATTGCCTCTTTCCCTGCGAGAAATATTCTCTTCTTTTCCCTGTTAAAAAAAGAACACCAGGTTTAAAAAAAGAAGGAAAAGAGGATTTTTTTTTTTTTCCTGTACGGATTTGTAATATATTAAAGTTTGGACTAAGGAGGGTAATTAGGCTGGTGCCGGAGGAGGATGTGAAAGCTCATCAGGATATTTGCAGTAACCCTAGTGGGGTAAACATTTCTCTTTTCTAATATCATCAAATTAGAAATTTTATAGGCGAAAAAGAAATTTTAACAAATCTCGTTTGTCTCTTATTAGCAATTAGCCGACGTGGACTCCAGATAAAAAGTGTTAATTCTAAAGTACACAAGATTTTCATAAAAGCACAGATAGGAAACCAAACAATGGAGTGCTTGGCTTAGGCACAGGAAGGAATTAAGCTGGAGCAAGGGAAGGAAGGGCTCATTCCTCCCATGTTTTACAGGAAGAACTGGTTCAGGGAGCTGCTGTTCCCTTACTACGGGACATGGAATCCCAGAATCCCAGAATTGTTTGGGTTGGAAGGGACTTCAAAGCTCATCTTGTTCCCATGAGCAGGGCCATGCCATGTGCTAAATGCAGGGCCATCAGCTTCAAGATATTAAAGATTGCCAGAGAAGAGGCAATGAGAAATCCCCCCCAAAACGGTGATGTTCCACAGGGATGTGGATCACAAAATCCCCTCAGACATTATATCCAAGCTTCTAGCCAGATCCTTTGAATATTCCTGAACAACTCCCAAGTTTCATAAGGATTTTTCCTTTCTATGCACATATAAATGACTGCATTGATAGCAGATGGGCCCTTCCATACGATTTCCTTTTTAAACTTCCAACTTCATGCAATTCCTGCAGATCCCTTGTGCTTGGAAAGGAATGCCTGTACTCTCAGCTCTGGAGCACGAAGCTGGGGTTACTTCTGCTCGTTTTGTTTTGCTTTTAAAACCTTTAATTACACAAGCAGGTAGCAACTCTTACACACATCATCATCATCACCATCATTTTTCCCTGAGACCACCCGAGTGCAGTGGCTGTGCCTGGCAAGGTGAGCCTAGAAGTGACCTACACTCAGGGAAAACATGCAGCACCTACTGACTTGGGTTTATTTTCCTGAGTAGCTTCCTCCAGCTGACACAGCTGGTCCACAGATTTTACAGGTAAAACAGCTCCCCAGTCTCCTCCCGTGATGTGCATCCGAAGGAGTGAATGCTTCTGACTATAAAGGGAAATCAGGGGAGGTAGGAAAAGGAAATGATCAAAACACTTATCACACCGAGAAAAGAACTTATTAGGCCTGATAAGGAGCTGGAATTGATGACAATTATAAGATACCATCCATTTTTAGCTAATAATTCAGAAAATGGATGAATTATTTGAGGAATAATATGTGATCATTTATTTAAAGACTTATACTAATGTATACGCTGGAGGAAGCGGAGCTGAGGCTGCAGGAACACTTTAACACATTCCTGGATGGTTCTTCCTTTCCACTCAAATGCAGAGATTTAATAGCACTGGATTTAGTTTTAGTGTTACAGAAAGCCTTAGCAGATGACACAATTAGATGGAAACAACACTTAAATCTAAAGCCACCTCTCTTAATTTTACTTGGAAAGATTTTGGGTTGCACCGAACGTCGGAGGCGATTTCTGAAGGCAAAATCCCGCATTAAGAGAGATTTCATCTGCTAAGATATCAGTCCAAATCTCCCTCCGTATCCAGGTAACAATCTGGAATGCTGATATTTAAGAGGAAAAATATCTGGACAGCTGCCCCAGCTCCCTGGGAAGCAATGTTTAGTTAAAGTCTTGGATATCACTGAAAGAAGATGTGGAAATGTCACACTGAGGTTGAAGCATTTTTTCAAGTGCTGAATTATTCACCCGTGAATCTCAGATGTGAAATCCAAATGCTCCGGTACTGCCCCGGCTTTAGACAATGGCTAATTCCTTTCTGTGCCACTGCAGGGTCTCTTCATCAGCTTTCTTTCATCTATAATCACAGCCAGGTCATGGATTATTAGTCATATTCAGTGCAGAATTCAAACCCTGCTACACCAATCAGTCAGGCCGGGACTCCCCCGGCGTTAACACCGCGGCTCTCGGAGGATCCCACTGCTCCTGGCACGGCCTCACAGGGCACAGACAGGGACAAAGGCAGCAGCCAGCTGCCCAAGCCAACAGGGATGAAGCCCTGAGCTTGGAGAGGACACAGAACAACCTGGGGGCACCGGGGATCTGCCCCAACATCCCACCCACAGCATCGGGCACGGCACAGGAGAGCACGAATCAAGGCATGGTTTGGGTTGGAAAGGATCGTAAAGATCAGCTCATTCCATCCCCTGCCCTGGGCAGGGACACCTTCCACCATCCCAGGCTGATCCACACCCCAATGTCCAACCTGGCCTTGGACACTGCCAGGGGTCCAGGGGCAGCCCCAGCTGCTGTGGGCACCCTGTGCCAGGGCCTGCCCACCCTGCCAGGGAACAATTCCTGCCCAACATCCCATCCATCCCTGCCCTCTGGCAGTGGGAAGCCATTCCCTGTGTCCTGTCCCTCCATCCCTTGTCTCCAGTCCCTCTCCAGCTCTCCTGGAGCCCCTTTAGGCCCTGGAAGTGGCTCTGAGGTCTCCCTGGAGCCTCCCCTTCTCCAGGTGAACATTCCCTGCTCTCCCAAGCTGGCTCCAGAGCAGAGAAAGTCAGTATGTTTCCCCTCCATGTGAACGTAGTGGGAATTAAAAATCATAAAGACAGGCATTTATCAGCCTTTGCTGGAGGTGTTACTTTGCATATCAAGCCATGAGGATGCAATTGTTTCATTAGGACTTCACTGGTGTTTGTAACGTTTAATGAGTCTTGGAGAACAGAGGAAGAAAATACTACAGGCGCTGCCGCAGCCAAGATAAATAGGTAAACATCCCCTGCCTGACATCAGTTAATGCATCACAGCTCTGCTCACTTAGGGCAGCCATGAAATCAATTCTTCAGTAAAAATAAAAAACTCATATCCAAATCTGCTCTCACGATGGGAGCGAGGCAAGGAACAATGTAACGGGAGGGAAACTTCAGCTTGGCTGGATGCTCCAGGCCTGTCTTTGTCTCCTCCTCATGCCAAGCCCTGCTGAGGGCTTTGCTTTCCACAAAATGAGGGCTTTGTCATTTTTTCCTCAAAATAAACAATCCGGCTTTTTAAAAACTTTCTCAGGAGTCGGCAGTGATGAGTTCCCAGCCTCTCAAGGACACTTCATTGTCAGTTCCAAAGTACCCCAGATAAATTGAGAGCAGTGATGGAACTGCTAAGAAAAAGTAAAACCAAACAAAAAACCCAACCTCTCTTTAGCAAAGCTAAAAAACATTTTAAATCACTTCAAACCTCATCTCATTTCTGGCTATACTTCTGAGCCTTCCACTCTAAAGAGTAAGATCTAAACAAAGTCAAAACCCAAGCAAAAACAAATTAATAAATGCCAGCTGAAGGATGAATTCATGGTTTTATATCAACTCCCCTGGAAAACCAAGACCAGATGACACACAGGAGGCAGCTTGAGGTTTTCCCCTTAGGTGGGCTTTGCTCATGTCCCCTCAGTCACCCACCTGTGTCACCCTGACCCTCAAACACATGCCAAGATTTAAGGGATGACCAGCCTTGTGGAGGCCCTGGCTACAAGTTTGCCCAAGGGGCAGCACACCTCAGTTTCCAAGGGAAAGATGAATGTGATGGACGGGCACTCAGAGCTCCCCAGCCCAAAATCTCCACACCTCCTAACAGAGCATTGGCTGATATTCCTTCCAGACCCCTGCAAACAGCAAGGAGAGGGGAAATACAAAAGAAAATGGAGCCCACGGGCTCTGGCTTGGCAGTAGAAACACCATCAGGGAGGAAGAGTGTCATGGCTGTGGCTGAATGGTGCCATCTGTACCCTGTGGTGCTCCAGCTCCAGCAGCTGCTGCAAATGCTGCTGGCCTGAGCTGGGCAAAATCCAGCAAATTCCACCCTCAAAGTCAGTGCTAGTGGATGATCAGGGTGCACAATTATCATCTCAAAGAGGAGAAAGTTGCTCCTCTTCTAAACCTCACCTCTAAACCTCCTAAATCCAGCCCTGCTGCTGGGATAAAAGGAGGTGGGAAGGATGTGACCTTTGCATCCCGTGGCAGCACAAGGAGACACAGCCACCTCCAAGGGATTTAACAAAATCCCTCCAACACCTCCTTCCCTTTTAGCCTCAACAGTCTTGTTCTCCACTCTGCAATTAGAAGGGGTGCCAGGCAGGAGCTTGGGGATCCTGTGTGTCACAGAGGCACCTCGAATCCTGCTCAGACTTTACAAACCATTCCAGGCTTTTTTGGGCAGCAGCTTCCATCTATTTCGGGCTCCAATTGATTGGCAATTTTGAAGAACGCGCTGCAAATTGCTCTGCTAATCACAGCAACTCCAGCCATGGAACTGTATTAAAATAACATCAGTGCTGAGACACAAAGCTGAGATCAGCCAGGGAACGCTGAGCTGAGGTTGCCCGCCCTGGAGCCATCATCCTGCCTGCCTGGAATGCTGCAGCCTCCCCAGTTTTTCCCTGCTCTGCAGTGATTCCAGATTCCAGATGGCTGCTCGCATCAATTCAACAATAACAGCACTCAGGGCTTCAGTATTTTCAGAAAAGCAAGTGGTTTTGTGGTGGCCATGGCCTTTCCCAGGCTGCAGGCACCTTCCCACACTGGCACACATGGCTCACGCTGCACCTCTGACATGCTGAGTGTCAGCCACACCTGGGAAAGGCCATTCATCCAGCTGAAAAATAAGGTATCTCTCCAAGGAAATATCGACAGACACAATAAAAGATTTAAAATTCCTCTTATTGCCAAGTTGTCTCTAAATTCTTTTAGTGGAGACAGGGAGAGACAGGGCTTTGGGACAAGGGGAGGAAGGGTCTGCCTCGAGCATGTGGGTGCCACTGTCTGATCCCAAACCCTGCCCAGCTCTGCCTTCCCCCAGCTCTAAACCAACAGAGCCTTACAAAGCATGCTCTGTGTCCTAACAGCCTGCAAGGAGAGTCTGTGCCTCCATTCTGAGATGCAGATGGATGGATCCCTCCCTTCTGCACCACAGGCGAGATCCCAGCATCTTCCACCAGGGTCTGGAGAACTTGGGGCATCAACTCCCACTCCAAAACAAGGAATCTCCAATCATGGAGACACAACGAGACTGTGACACTGTGTTGTCTTATTTTCCACCTCATCACTTAAGATTTCTGATGAGATAAAATCAAAACTTTCAGTCGGATAAACCAAAAACCATCCTTCCAGCTCCAGGCAGAGACACACACCCAGGGCTGGTCCTGATCACTGCCATGGCTCAGCCAAGCCGTGGCTGTTTGGGTTCAGTGTGTGGTGCTGAGGGCAGGATCCTGCTTGGGAAGGGGCTGTGCTGCATCCACGTGGGACAGACACCAGCAGCAAGCGTGGGGGAGACAGCTCTTCAGGAGATGTGGATTAAAAATCTCCTGGCAGAAAAACCTGTGTGCTGAAGGATGTTCCCACCACTGACTGTCCCAAAAAACCACTAAAGAGGGAAGGGGAACAATGCCCTCTCTGATGGCTGGCAAACACAAAGGTGGAGATGGAAGGATAAATCACCCAGCTCCCCCTTCCACCATTTCCCTTACACTGGTGAAATATCCTCCACAATGGATGGAATCAAAGTCTGTCGCCAAGTTCAAGAACACATTTAATGCAGATCTATTCATTTCAAGGAGTGTCTGCACAATGGAAAGCTTTCCCCTTCAAAAATTATTCCAAAATGCACGCCTGCTTTTCATTCTTCTGCATCTTAACATTTTAAAAATACACCATGTTTGTAACGAAGACACACGTTGTATAAACCTCAGCCTGCTCTAAAAAGTAGATTTCACAAAGACTTGTCACGGTACAGGGACAAGGACCACTTGTTGATAAATTACTTTCACTCCCAGAGTGGAAAAGTCATATTTGTACACACTGTAAGTGGTGCTATTGTTGAGCAATTTGATGGAAGTCCAGCAAAACACGTCGTGCAGGTTTTTATTTAACCTCATTTAAATCAAATTAAACAACAGGGATGGTGTCTAGGGACAAAGCAGAGTCCTGTACATAACTGAACCAAATATGTCACTGAGTGCCACATCCAGTCTTTCCTTAAACACCACCAGGGATGGGACTCCACCACCTCCTTGGGCAGCCCCTTCCAATTTCTGATCACCCTGACTGTGAGTAATTTTTTCTTAATGTCCAACCTGAACCAGATGAGCTTGGAGCTGGATCCAGGTAAGCTCTACAGTCCCTCCCAACCCAAACCACTCTGTGATTCCATGATTTGCTGATGGAAAGATTTGGTACCACTGCAAGAGTGACACACGTGCATAAAAAAGGAAAATAACGAAATCCCTCTGACCATAAAGCCAGTGTGGGTACGGAGCTGAAAATGAAAACATTCAAACCACACAAGAGCCTTTTAAAATCAAAGTCAGGGTAAAAAGTGCATGGGGTAACTGCTGCCCAGGGAGAGGAGCCTGGGGTTTGCTCCTCCTGAGCCCCAGGGATGTGTGCCAGGGAAATGCCACGTCCACCCCAAAATGAGCAAGTTCATTTGGAAGATTTAGACTCCTGGAGATTAGTGCAGAGCTCCAGATCACAGAGATAACAGGCTGCCTAAAACTGACCTGGGATTTCATTAGAGCCGATAACGGTGGGAAAAAAACCCTTCCCAAATGTGCATTACAAATTCAGTCTGTAGAAACTCTTTCAAAGGTATCTCAGTTAAAGCAAATGATGTGCAGGCATTTGATTTGCAGAAAATCAGGGATTCTGCCTCTGGGAGCAGTGGCAGGAGCAGCAGCTGGTGGGCATGGAGGCTGCAGGGAAAGGGGCTGAGCCTTTGCCACGAGGGACAGAAAGGAACCAAAATCCTTGTCCTGGTCCTGGACCTCTAGTGAAATCTACCTGCAAAATCCCAAAGCAGAATTGATCAAATCATGTCTTTGCTGAAAAAAATACAGCTGAAACATGGGAGTTTGTGAACTCCAGCATGGAGGGTGACCATGGTGGGATGAAGAGTGCTGGGCAGTGGGCAGAGATGTGGTCACATGCAAGAAGTCATTGTCACTGCAGACTTTCTGCTGATGCCATGGAGGTATTTTCCTGACTGAAGAATGGGTAAGTGGTCTGGAGACACTGACACAGACTTGTAGAATAATAAAATGGTTTGGGTTGGAAGGGACCTTACAGATCATCCCATTCCACCCCCTGCCATGGGCAGGGACACCTTCCACTGCCCCAGGCTGCTCCACACCCCAGTGTCCAACATCGCCTTGGGCACTGCCAGGGATCCAGGGGCAGCCACAGCTGCTCTGGGCACCCTGTGCCAGGGCCTGCCCACCCTCCCAGGGAACAATTCCTTCCCAATATCCCATCCAGCCCTGCCCTCTGGCACTGGAAGCCATTCCCTGTGTCCCGTCACTGCACGCTCATGTCCCCAGTCCCTCTCCAGCTCACCTGGAGTCCCTTTTGGCCTTGGAAGGGGCTCTGAGGTCTCCCTGGGCCTTTCCTCACAGGATAGGTGTTACATCACTTCCATCACCTTTTTGGCCTCCTCTGGACTTGCTCCAACAGCTCCATGGCCTTCCTGTGCTGGAGGCAGCTCTGCGGGTGGGGTCTCACATGAGCCACCACTGTGAAATATCCACCCTTTGTCTCAGCAAAAGAGATGAGAGCAACAACCCACTGAATAAACTCCAGAGCAATGCATAAATTAAGTCCTAAACCAGTCCTCTAGCTGTGCCCATGGCTGTTGTTTAAGTAAAAGGCATTAGCACAGCATCTTAAAGTCACTTGGAGGATTCCTGGATATTACCCTGGCGAGGTGACGCCGCGAATGGTGCTGCAGGCAGAGTCTGTTTTCCTAGCCTGGATCTTAAAAATGGGCATTGGCATATCCAAGTATATTTAAAGCGCAGGGGACAGGCTGCTCTCCCAGCAGGACAGGCCCTGCAGCAATCCAAAGCCACAGCTTTTGGCTCGCCACGCTGGAGAGGTTAATGGGGAAGGTGCCGGATGGCGTCTCCCGGCCTGTTTGCTAAACCCACATGATATCCCTGCTAAAACCCTCCGAGCAGGAGCTGATAAATGGGCTGTGCTGAGCTCAGGGCTGCACAGCTCACGCTGCACCCCAAGAAATGTGAGTGGTTTCAAAAAGAGCCAATTTAGCCTGGGCACGGCGAGGTAGAAGCTGTCAGTGCCTGAGTGAGAACAGGAGCTGTCAGCTCAGCCAGGCCCTGGCGCCGATTCCAAGGGCCCGGGCTCTGCACTCAAAGGTTTATTTGCAACTTTGTCGATACTTAAAAACATTTTGGGGTTGGAGTGAATCCAGAGAAGAGAAGAGAGCTGGGNTGAATCGACTCAGGGGGGACCTTGTGGCTCTGCACAACTCCCTGACAGGAGGGGACAGCCGGGGGGGTCGGGCTCTGCTCCCAAGGAACAGGGACAGGAGGAGAGGGAACGGCCTCAGGCTGGGCCAGGGGAGGTTTAGACTGGATGTTCAGGAAAATTTCTTCACTGCAGGGGCTGTCCAGCCCTGGCACAGGATGTCCAGTGGTGGAGTCCCCATCCCTGGAAGGATGTAGAAGCCATGTGGATCTGGCACCTGGGAACAGGGGTGAGTGGAGGCCTTGGCAGTGCTGGGGGGCTGGTTGGACCTGACAGTCTCGGAGGGATTTTCCAGCTTGAATGCGCCTGTGACTCCATGACTGTGTAGAAAAACCAGAGCTCTTCCAGGGGCAAGCAGCAACCTGAGAGCTACAGCCTGTCTCATCCCTGGTTTAAAACAATTTATGGGATGGATTTAGGGCTTCTGCTTTTGGTTCATCCTCAGCTGAAAAACACTAAAGGTCTTGCCAGAGGAGTGTCTTATCCCAGCAAGAATTAAGTGCTATAGAAAAGAAGCAATTAAACCACTCACAGTGATTCAGTCCATAAAACATTTTCACTGCTATTTGTCTGGGAAAAACTTGCTAGAAATGACAGACCCCACTTACATGTAATGGGTTTTGGAAGAGGTGGGAATCCCCTGGGACAAGACACCCAGGCATCCTGTAGTGCTCTGATTCTGCACCCAACCCCAGCCAAGGCCCTGGATCCTCCTTGCTGATCTTTCCAGCCCTAATGATAATGTGATTCTGTGAAAAAACCCAGATCCAAGAAAGCAAGGGAGCAACTGAAGAGCACAGCTCAAGGTGGAGACTTCCAAGGCTCACATCAACTGAAGACATCTTTAAAATCTGAGAATATGAAACACTTCCTGGCCTTTTTTCTTTAATAGAGAGGGCTGAATCAAGGAGATAACCCATCACAAACTGCTCTTGTACCTGGCCCAGAGAAGAGGGGCCAGGCTGGGGGTGCAGAGGATGCTCCCCATCCCAGAGCAGGGAGCTGCCACTCGAACACCTGGACAACAACCAACCAGGGTGGGGAGGAACTGGGCAGAAATGCCTCCCAGTGGTGATTTTGGCCCCCCCAGCCACCTTTCAGCTCCACACTGTCAGTCCAGGAGCAGCCAGGCTCCCTCAGGAATCCTCCCCACTCCGTCAGCCCAGGGACAGGCAGGAAATTTCCATGTGCAAGCCCTCCAAGGTTTACCCAGTCCGGTTCTGTGCCTCAGTCTGCCAGATGACAAACGTCCTTGGCTCCCATTTACTTCAAGATGTGCTGAGAGCCTTTCAGAAATTAAACCTCTTTATCCTGAGGTAAATGACGCATGTTTTGCTGCACAATCTCCTTCCCTATTATCCCCCGTGCCCAGCACTGAATGCAGGTGTCACAGATGGTGCAACTCCATCCCACTAAAGGGTTTTTGCCCTCCTTTCTTGGAGCCAGGAATATTTTCTCTCAATAGCAACCAGATCTCTGGGTTGAATTGGCTCAGTCGTGTCAAGTCACTGCTGCAACTCCCCTGTCTACCAGCACAGATTTCTCTTACTGTTGCTTCTCCTGGCATGGATCTGCCAATATTTCATTAGCAGATCCCTGATATCTGTTCTTTGGATAGATGGGGAGGAAAATGACAGCGTTCCTCTCACTCCTTGGGCCTGATTGTGGGAGGGAGGCACCACTGAATTTATGCTTGGGTTTAAAGGGATGCGATCAATTTGGAACTCAAAGCACTTCCATGGTTTTTTCACCTTGGTTAACAATCCAGCAGCACTGCAGAGGGGAAGGATTTTAAATGATCTAAATTTAGTGCTCCCAGCTCGCCCTGTGTGATCTGCTCTGACTGTTTGGTGTCTTTCCCAATGCTTGAGCTCCTGGAGTTGAGACCTGACAGTCTCACCTGAACCAAAGCCTGTGCCTGGCCCATCAAACTGTAATGGAATGCTTGAAAATGTGAACCAAGTGTGACTTAAAAGCTCAAAAACCCAGCACACACATAAAAGAAACCAGGATTTACTTTTTAAATCGCATGGTTTAAGCCAGTCTCACAATTTCTGAGCATTTAAGGATTCACCACGTTCCTTACCTTTTATCATTTATCCATGTTCATATTTTCTTCCTGAGTCCACCCTCACACATTCACAGTTGCTGCAGTTCCTGCTCTGATTTACCTGTATGATGTCACCATTGCATTAAATGGTGTTGATTTGCTTGGAACTGCATTGTTCCCGCTTTTTACAGAGGTTCAAAAAATGCAAAAACCCAGTTCTGAATGGTAAATTAAATTGGACTTAAAATAGCATGCAAAGAGCATGTGTTTGGCACCAATTCCCCATCAAAGGTCCCTTTAACAGGCACCTTCTCACGTGACAAAGTAAAGAAAAACAGAAGATGTACAAGAGATTTTTCTTGAAAATCTTACAGCATGAAGATGCATATCCATAAAAATACTCTCCAGCAAGTTAGAATCTACTTTTTAAAACCACAGCCCTAAAATGGCTCAATGGATGAAAACCATTTTTGGTTTTCTGGAGGTTTTTTTGTTGGTTTTTTTTTTTTTTAAATTGCATCTGGGCTGACAGCTTGAACACTGAGCTGCAGCCTGTGAGACAGAAATACCAACTTGCTCGTACCAGCAGTGCTGCTCCCAGTCGCTGTAATGATCTTAATCAAAGAGTATTGTGACAAAAAAAGGAATTCTGGTCTGCCTGCCTTTGGCATATCCTAAATATCAGTGTCCACATTCCACATGATGCAGCTGGAAAAGAGAAATTCCCTCTATGGCGAACCACAGAATGGTTTGGACTGGAAGGGACCTTAAAGATCATTTTGTTCCACCCCATCCTTGGTTAGGGACACCTCCCACTACCCCAGGCTGCTCCAACCCTGTCCAACCAGACCTTGGACACTTCCAGGGATCCAGGGACAGCTGCTTGGGCCTCAGCACCCACACAGAGAAGGACTTCTCTCTAATATCCCATCTATCCTAATATCCCTCCGGCAGTAGGAAGCCATTCCCTGTGTTCTGTCCCTCCATCCCTTGTGCCCAGTCCCTCTCCAGCTCTCCTGGAGCCCCTTTAGGCCATGGAAGGGGCTGTAAGGCTTCCCTGGAGCCTTCTCCTCTGCAGGTGAACACCCCCAGCTCTCCCAGCCTGGCCCCAGAGCAGAGGGGCTGTGTGTGGCAGGCTCAGTGTTCCCACAACTCCAGGCTATCCCTCTGTGCAAGGGGACAAACGCTGCCTCTTGTCCTTCTCCTCCTGCCATCCCTGCCCCAGAACTGCTGTTGGGAGACACGGCTGCCCTGGGCAAAGGAGATGTGAAATATTCATTAACACTCACTGACCTGGTGATTTGCAAAGCCAGGTGCTGGCTGACCAGGTGGAATTCCCGTGCCCTGTTACACCAGGCACCAGCAACTCCACCAGGACCACAGGCAGGAACATCCCAGCAGGAATGACCCCACTTCAGCAGCACCCCAGGAACCACAGCAACAACCTTTTGATGCTGCTGATGTTGTTAATTACTCAACCTCACATGTTAACCCAGGTTTAAAAGAACAGCCACCTGTGACCATCTCAGCTTGCCAGACCCCTGCCATCCCTGCCCTGTTGTCACCCTTGTCACTGTTGTACCCTTGTAGCTGGGGCAGGATCCAGCCCTGCAGTGCTCAGAGCCCCACGGGAGCCTTTTCACCCCTGCTGGGAAAATGTCACGCTCTAATTTGTGTCACAGCACAACAGGTGCTACAACACAGGCAGGGAAACGTGGGGAGGAGGAGGAGGAGAGTAAAACCAAGGGGAACAAACACCTGGATAGGGAAGGGAGATGCTCTATTTAAATCCTGTGTCAGTTCCAAGGGAGGCAAAACAAGGTGAGGAAACAAACACTGTGCTCCTGCCTCCCACCGACCGCCAGATGCAGAAACAGGTCGTGCAAGTTCAGATAATGAAAGCACAACGTGCAATACTATTCCTGCCACACACAGCCCCACGTGGCCAGGGAGCTGCTGGATACAGGCAGGCTGTGTCTGCAGGAATGTTGGGAAGAGGCTTTCCCTCTGCCAGGTAGGCTGTGGAGGAAGAGCTGGAATGCCGTGTCTCCCCGTGGGTGACAGTGCTGTCGCAGAAAATGTTTAAAAACCTTACACGCCCCTGGGAATCTGTGCCACTGGGAAAAAGCAGGAGGAACAGGGTTTTTTTGAAGGCAGCCCGAGAGCTGGCAGTCTGGAATCAGGGGCTGAACCAATGGAGAAACCAGAGGAGAACCACAGGATCATCAAGCTTGGAAAATGACCTCCATGATCGCCAAGTCCAGCCCTCGCCTGGACACCACCATGACAAATAAAGAATATCATGAAGTGCCACAAACACTCGGGTTTTGGACACTTTCAGGGATGGGGACTCCACCACTGCCCTGGGCAACCTGTCCCAATGANCCAGCCCCTCCATGTCTCATCCTGAGGAGAGGAGCCGTGGCAGAGGCACTTTGTGCTGAAAAGCCTGGAACACCGACGCTAATAATAACCTCCAAAAGCCTGACCGTATTTATCCCGGGAAAAACAAAGAGTGAGCATCTGTCACCAGCCCTTGCTTGCCAAGATGCAGCTTCCAAAGTACTCTGTGGACTCTAGATTGGCAGTTCTGGGCAAGCCTGGCCGGAGCAGCTCGAGTACGTGAGCCACACGTGTGTCACCAGCCTGGACACAGTCCCCGTGTCCCCAACACCTCCTCTGCCAAAGGTGGAGCTTCCCCTCGGGGTCTCCAAACCCCTCAGGTGATGAGTCCATGGGTGCTGTGGCTGGGATCACAAGTCCCAACTTCAACTGCTTGGGCCTGTTTTCCTAAAATTATTTTTCACCAGGAAGAGCCTGTCTCAGCTCCACAAAGGCATGCCCAGAGTCCTGCTGGAGAACCCGTGATGAGAAGCAGGAGAAATCACAGAAATTCAGCTCATGGTACCTCCATGCAGTTTAGATCGTAACAACAAACTCTGTGGCTCCTGGGCATTGTCTGTCACGTGTTCCGTGGGCTGGTGACAGAGATGGCTGAGAGTGCAGTAAATCCACCTTGGATTTCCTCCCTATCAAGCCACAAACTCTCCATCACTTCCCAATTTTCTGCTGTCTTTAAAGCTGACATTTACACACTGTATGGACCAAGGGTGACTTTCCTTCTGGGTGTTATCACTAAAATAATCACCACTGGCTGCAGCACTACTGGAAACAAAACAACATTTGCATTTCACCCCACAAAAGTGGCTTTGCTAGGCAGGAACATCCCTACCCTTGCACCCTGCCTGTGTTTTGGGGAAGCAGAGCACAAACAGAAATAGGAATAAATGTTCACATGGAAACACAAGTAGATTTAGGTGCAGCTTCAGGCTTAAGAAAAGCACAACACAGATATGAGCAAAATAAACATTTCCTCTTTATTAGCTTCAATTAAAGAGCTATTTTGTTTGAACTTGCCTCTTCTGTGTTTAAGCTGCACCAAATTTGCATCATTGTTTGAAGCCATAAAATCAGAGAATCATGGAATCACTTAGGAAGGAAAAGCCCTCAAAGATCTTTGAGTCCAACCATTCCCACAGCACTGCCAGGCCACCACTACCCCATGTCCCCAAGTGCCACATCCAAACGGTTTTTACATCCCTTCAGGGACAATGATTCCACCACTGCCCTGGACAGCTCATGGCAGGGCTGGACAGCCCTTTCCATGAGGGAATTGTCCTTAATATCCAATGTGAACCTCCCCTGGCCCAGCCTGAGGCCGTTCCCTCTCCTCCTGTCCCTGTTCCCTGGGATAAGATCCCAAATCCCCCCGGCTGTCCCCTCCTGTTAGGGAGTTGTGCAGAGCCACAAGGTCCTCCCTGAGCCTCCTTTTCTCCAGGCTGAGCCCCTTTCCAGCTCCCTCAGCTGTATGAATGGGAAAGAAACCACTGGAAAAGTAACCAGACTTGGAAGTGGGACTGGTGGATATTCACTGTCCACATCCATCAGTGGTGAAAAGAGAACTGAATTTAAAGTTCCTTTTATTTGAACAGTGTGATGCCAGAGTGGCCATGCTGAGCAGAGATGGGAAGAGCTGACAAAATTCACCCCCAGAATTCCCTCTTTCCACCACGTTCTGGGCAAAGGAGCTCACTGGAGCAATCCCTGTGGATAAAGGTCCTGATGTCAAACCAGGAGACAGCACTGCCCTGCACCCCCTGACCCTGAGACACACAGGCATCACTCCTCACCACCCCAGGGCTCAGCAACACATCTGGGTGAGGTTCTGCCAACAGGGAAACACCAGGAATGGTGATGATAATGACAATGATGAGGAGGGAAAAGAATAGGGATGATGATGATAATGGCAGTAATAACAGTCATAATAATAATTACCCCATTAATTTCCTTAAGGTGTCATTAATTTTATATGACTTCTAAATACATAATATAAATGTATGTGTATATATATTATATACTATACATAATATAAATAAATATGTAATAGATATATAGTGTTTGCTGTATATATAATAAATAAATATACGTACAATATAATATTTTAAATAATTTTATTTTTAAAAGCCCCATGCACATAACTGCCTAACTAACTAAATAAATTTGAAATGGTGCCTCAAAGCCTTTTTGGCCAGGAAGGGATGG
>VXBB01007896.1:74112-102373 GCA_013399915.1 Illadopsis cleaveri
GGGCTGGCCGGGCTGACCAGAAGAACACACGCACCCCCACACAGCAGGGCTGGGTCCAGCAGGGATGGCTCTGGCACATCCAGGGCCTCTGCCCATTTGCAGAGCTGGAGCCAGGATCCAAACCCATCCCTGTCCTGCTGCCAGCCCCCAGGAACTCTGCTGAGACTGGAATCACTGAGCTCTCACTGCTAAAAGGCCCCTTTGAACGTGCTGGAGTGTCTTACGTAAGATGGCAATAAACTGGCACCAAAAAAGAAAGCAAGTAATTACACCACTGCCTTGTAAGCTTTGATTCTGTGCTATTTGGGAACAATCTGAGGATTTTTTTTTTTGTTAGGCTTATGAGGATAATGCCGAGAACAGCAAAGGTTTGGAGGTGGGGTGTCCAGCTTTCAAGCTCCCATGTAAAACGCAGGTTTCCTTAGAATTTCACAGCCTGACAGGCACGACCAGAGAGAAGCAGGAGACATTTCTGCCCTCTCCTAGCAGCTTATGTATTATTCCTTAAAAAATAAAAAATAAAAAAGGAAAAGAAAAGAAAAACTTTCAGAGAAATGTGGTGCCTTTATTCCCCTGTGTTGTTTAAACCGTTTTTCATGGCACTACACAATGAGCTTTCTTGGGAAGTAGAACAGTAGCTTTTCCTCAGACCACAGTAAAGCACTCACAGCTTCAGTGCCTTGAGAAGGTGGTGGATAAAATAAAAAAAAAGGGAGAAGAACCTAAAAGGAAGAGAGAATGAATGGGGAACTTGAATCAGGAAGAAAGAGGGAGGAAAAAGAAGGAACAGGCATCAAATGCAGGGATAATTGCAAAGCACCACCACACTCCTGGCCAAGGAAAAAAAGGAATTGTAGATGAACCGTGAGTATGACAAAGAATCCCTTCAACAAGTTGTCTTTTATCACAACTTTGCTGCTCTACAGCTACACTGCAACCAGGAGAAATTGCATCATGTCAACGGCAAGTTTATAGAGATAAACTGACTGGAGGAGGGGAAAGATGCTGCAGTCACTTGTGCTTCCCTGCCAGGCTGCAATGAATTCCCTGAGAACAGCACACACAGGGGATGAGAACCAAAACACACCTCTGAAAGGGGCAGCTCCAAAATATCCCTGGAGGGAACCTCCTAAAAATCACTCCAACCAAACCCCAGCTGTGTGAGCAGGGGCATCTTTCACTAGATCGGGTTACTCAAAGCCATAACCTTTTGTTGAGGTTTAGATTGGATTTTAGCAGAAATTTCTTTGCCCAAAGGGTTGTCCAGACCTGGCACAGCTGGGCTGTGGAGGAGTCCCCATCCCTGGAGGGATTTAACAGCCGTGTGGATGTGGCACCTGGGGGACATGGGTCAGTGGTGGCCTTGGCAGTGCTGAGGGAGCAGCTGGACTCCATGTGAGAGGGCTTTTCCACCCTGAACAATTCAGTGATTCCATTGTGTGATTCCCAGGCTGTCTCTGACCCTTCCAGGAGCACTGGAGGGCTTCTCCTGCTCCCTTCCCCGGGCTCCATTCCATGCCCTCACTGCCAGCCTCTCCCCGAGAACGGCTGCTGGCTGAAATGCAAATAGTGCACATGCAGGCACAGGAGCTTTTTTTACATTCTGAAAGCTGAGACTTCTAAGTTTATCTCAGAAGGACACTGGAAAGATGAATAGAGAGAAATTATGCAGAGAAAGAGAAAATATTCAAAGAGTGGAATTATGTATGCATAATTGCCTGGCTCCCTGGGGTGCACGGGCGAGTACACCAAGTCACTTTGTGAAATCATTCCCCACAACTCCTGTATCCTAATTATAGTGCAGTAAGTGGGGAGAAGCTAATTTTTAAACAGTCCTGATGGGGTAACTGGAAGAACCATAAGGATGCTGTTTAACCCCTTGCCTACTGAGAGGCTTGAAGCAAAGAAGCCAACACACGAGGAATAAATGAAATGCTGGTGAAGCCAATGCATCGTTCTCTGGTTGATTTATTAAAGGTGGCCAGCAGGAGAACCAAGCAAGCACAAGCCTTCAGGTTAGAGGAGAAAAAAAAAGGGCAGACCTGAAGAAATAAGCCAAAATTAAAAATACACCAGTAAACATGACCTTTTGCCCAGACTTCAAAGGAGACTGGAGGCAGCATTATGGTGTCTGTGTCCCTCACAAATTCTCAGCCAAAAGCTTTATAAGTCCTAAATATGCCTGTGCAGGAACCTCTTTATCCATGCAGAAAATGCAACCACAGCTGCCTGGTACCTCAGCACAATCCCCACTGCAGCATGAGTACCTGCAGCAAAAAGAGCCCTTTTTAATGCTCCCTGGAACCATGGCTGGCATGGCAAGGACCTGGTTCCAGCAGGGATCTGCTGATCCAGCACCTTGTGAACCCCTCACAGGTGACAGACATCGATGAGACAGCAAGAAAGGACAAACTGGGTGGTTTTCCTGCATTATCTGTGCAATGCTCACACCTGACTTCTTTACAGGAAAGTAAAAGGCAGTAGCAGGACATCCCTGCCTTCAGGGTGTGCCAGGGGAGGTGTAGGTTGGATAATAGGGGAAATTTCTTCCCCCAAAGGGTTGTCCAGTGATGGAGTCCCCGTGGCTAGAGGGATTTAACAGCCATGTGGATGTGGCACTTGGGGACATGGGTCAGAGGTGGCCTTGGCAGTGCTGGAGGAATGGCTGGACTCAAAGATCTTAAAGGGCTTTTCCAACCAAAATAATTCCATGACCCAACCCATGCTCTCACACCATCCTGCAAGTTCAGCTAATGCAGAAATCAACCACCAAAGGCCTTTTATTCTCACCATACTCAAATTTAAGCCAACCAAAGTCCTTAAACTCAGACGTTTTCACTAAATTCCCTTTAAATTTCTCAGCCTGGTAAATGTTTGTTCCCGTTCATTCCAAACCCCTTCAAATGTTCCAATTAGCATTGTTTTTCCCCTATCGGAACAGATGCAGGCACACAGTATTAAAAAAGAAAAAAAAGAAAAAAAGAAAAAAAAAGAAAAAAAAAAAGAGATGAAATACACCATTTACCCATCCTAGATAGACAAAGAATGATTTTGTCCCTCAGCCATGCCTTGCACAATACCACTAAAAGCATGAAAACACCACTCAGGACTCCCAGGGATGCAGCACATGCGCGGGGCTGTGGCTGCTGCAGCCCTCTGAGTGCAAAACACCTGGATTCCAACATCTGCTGCCAAGGGAGAGAGAGGAGAAAAGCAAAGGCTTTCACTCCAGGTTGCATTATTTTGAATCCCCAGGGTGTTTGGGCTTTTTGTATTTCTGCCACGCCTTTCTGAGGGGAGGGACCCCTTGGAGCTGGATCCCCTTCAGGGAAGCTCTTAGCCAGGAAAAGGGAGGCAGACGCTTGCAGGGCCCCTCTCTGAGAAAAGCCACCTCCAAAATTTTATAAATATCCACAGGATTTAAGACCTGAAGACCATTTAGGAGGACCTCCTACAAAAACAAGCAATTAAATCATCCTCAGTCACGTCTTTGTTGAGGCCAGTTCTTTGTTCGGAGGAGAATTTCCAGAAAGCTGTGCTCGACTTCCAGCCTTGATCTCAGATCTCAGCACGTGAAGAACTCTCAGTGCAGTCTTACAAATGATGAACTCTGCCAAGCCCACATTAATACCTAACCCTCGTGCTCAGAAAATTATATATTCTGCTCAAATTGAATAGTTTTTTTTCCTTTTTTTTTTTGGTCAAAGTAATAGACACAATTTTGCTACTTAATCCTCTCCTATTGTCTCAAGCTCACTCAAATTACAGCCATTTGAACTGTGATCTGAGCTCCCCTGTGCTTAAGGAACTAATTAGACCAAGGACAGTCAAACTTCNCAGATCTCAGCACGTGAAGAACTCTCAGTGCAGTCTTACAAATGATGAACTCTGCCAAGCCCACATTAATACCTAACCCTCGTGCTCAGAAAATTATATATTCTGCTCAAATTGAATAGTTTTTTTTCTTTTTTTTTGGCCAAAGTAATAGACACAATTTTGCTACTTAATCCTCTCCTATTGTCTCAAGCTCACTCAAATTACAGCCATTTGAACTGTGATCTGAGCTCCCCTGTGCTTAAGGAACTAATTAGACCAAGGACAGTCAAACTTCCCAACTTCCTGAATACTAAATTCCTTGTCTGGCCAAGAGGCACAGGATGAGCACTTGGTGGTGTGGGAAGGGGAAGGAGGGAAGAGCAGAAGCAGGTCCCAGGTGGGTGATGGCTCCAGGGACATCCCTGTGCCTCCCTGTCAGCCCCAAGGCAGGGGAACAACCACCAGGAGCTGACAAAAAAATCACTACTGAGTGGAAGAGACAGCTCATGTTTTCTCTGTTTCCTCGGAAAGAAATGTTCTGCTCCATCTGAAAAAAAAAGAGGAAAACCTGAGGGAGAGCCTCAAAANCCTGTCCTCTCCTCTCCAGCAAGGGGAAGGTGACACAGCCAAGCAAACCTCAGCAGATCTGGGGTGGCATCAGGTTGTGGCACATGAGGTCAGGGCTGTAACACACGGACACACAGCATTGTCCGGGCAAATTTCCCTCTCTTTTTCTTGGGAGAAGAGAGGGNGAAGAGGAGATTCTGGTTTATAATCTCATTTTGGGGTGGTATTCCATCTCTCTCCTTTGAAAACCTCAACAAGGAGCACTCAGTTTGCCTGAGGTCAGAGGCCCCTCAGGTGAGGGGTTTTGTTGCCCTCAGCTTTCTTGGTTTTGAGTGTTNAATCAGACTCCAGGGGTAATAACATTTCAATATAGGTGTAAAGGAAGATTTGAGGATGAGAAGAAGGGCTGGGACCACAACATGTTGGTAGCAGCACCTCACCTCCAGCTCCAATCTGGCCCCAGAGCAGGAATAAACCAAGGATTTCCTGAAAGAAGGTTATTGCTGAGCCTGGTTTAAGGTGACAAAGGCATCAGCAGCACAGACACCTCCTGCCTGCCTGACAGGACAACAGGAATGACAACACCTAAGCAGAAACTGAAATTGCTGTCTGCACTTAAAGACAAGTGGCCCTGTCTGGACTAAAATGTGCAAATAAATTTGCACCACTGGTGTTGGGTTCTCTGGGTGAGCTTCAGGGCTGTCAATAAGACTCACAGAATTGCTGGGGTTGGCAGGGACCTTAAAAAACATCTTATTCCATCTCCCTGCCGTAGGCAGGGGCACTTTTTACTATCCCAGATTGCTCCAAGCCCCAATGTCCAGCCTGGCCTTGAACACTTCCAGGGATCCAGGGGCAGCCACAGCTTCTCTGGGCCAGGGCCTCACCACCATTAACCACATTAATTTCATATAATCACTATTATATGTGAAATAGCCAAAGAAGAAGCCTGTACAGATGTCATGACACAGAAAAATTCCCTGGGTGCAGCAGCACCGTGTTTGCCATCAGCAGAGAAGGGTGGAGGAGTCACAACAGGCAGGGAGGTCACAGGATGAGGAGGGCACAGTGAGGCTTCACAAGGCCAGATGTGCCTGCTGTCCTTTCATACCATCACCTCCTGCAGACAAGATGTCAGAGAATAGTTTAGGGAGAATCTGTAGGCAAGGAAAATATTCCTGCAGGAGCTTGTTCAAACCACTTTCAGTGTAGCACGAGAGGAAACTTGCCAGTGTTGGGAAGGCCCAGCCAGGATATTCCCCAGGACATGCAAGGGGTATTCCAAAGGCAGAGACTGCAGGACCAAGAGCCCCTGGGCAAGGGCAGGAAGGAGGAATCCTAGGAGAAAACAGAATTCAGGCAGATTTCCACAAGGATTTGCAAAGTGGCTGAGAGGGTGCCAGAGGACTGAGGCTTAGCTGAGTCCTGGGCACCTCCTGGAGGGAGATGATCATGTTGGGCTGGGCCCTCCACGATAGAGACACTCTGGGATGGGTCACCCCACAAGGAAGATCCAAGCAAGTCCCACCCTGAGCCAGCCTCTGGCAGCACCAAAGACCTGCCCAGGGGAACAGAGAGCTCGTGTCACTTTGTCACCCTCAGAGCTTCGGCTGGGTGCAGATGATCTTATGACAAGATGGATGGATCCTGATATAGCAGCACTCGAGATAAACGCTGCTGCAGAAGGGCTCTTGTGAGAGGACTGGGAGTGAGGAGGAGCTTGGAGGGACGGATGGTGAATGAGGAACAATGGAACATCACCAGCTGCTGGGGGCACTGAGCCACCTTTTGTACAAACACACCTTTTCGGGGTGACACTTCAAACTACCTGCAAAACCGTTTCTGATTTCCAAGCCTTCTTTCCAAAGGCCTCACAAAAGCTTTTTGGCATCAGCACAGCTGCGTTTGGATGTGTCTGATACAGAGAGTTCCTGAGTCACTGGCTCAGAGTGCTCCTGCAGCCCCAGGCAGAGGCACCTACACCTCTGCAGGTGAACACATCTCCTCAGCTCCAGGGAGGTCAGCACGGGCTCACCTCCTCCCTGCAATCCCCAGGTGCTCTGGAGGGATGTGCTCCAAAACCCTGGGCATCAACACCATCTTGCTGTGGACCTGCTGCACCCCGGGGTGTTCACCTGTTAAACACCTCCAAAATACCACAGCTCCACATCTCCCAGCTGCCTCTGGTCAGACCACAACCACATCAGCAGGAAAACAATAATCCTGGTGCCTCGAAGTCGCCGGAGCACAGCCCAGCACGGCAGCACTGGCACCAGAGCTCTCATCTCAGAGGGGCTGGTGGCACATGGCACAGAGAGAATCCCAATCCCTGCAAAGCCAAGAGGAGCTGAGGCACACCAAGACATCCCTTGAGCGGGATACACCACCTAGGACACAGATCCATAGACAGGTGACAGCTTCTTCAGGGACCTGATTCCTATAACCATATCAGCTTTAATTTTTACACTGACTTAAAAAAAAACCAAACCCACACAAACACAAGCATAAAATTGGGAATCTTGCCCCACCCCCTGGCCAGGTAAAACCACATGAAAGCTCTAGCTCTGGCTGGCGCAGTGGCCAGGATCAGGAAGGGGAGGGAATGTTTATGAAATGGTTTTAACCAATTCAATTTTAAGGCAATTTGTGCGCAGCGGCAGAGGCAGCCCTGACTGCAGCAAACAGGGAGCAGGCTGGATCAATGGCAGGCTGGAGGTGGGGGCAGGAAAACAGGAGCAGCAGACTGTGGCATTGAGGCTAATGGCTTTGGAGGGATTTATTCCATGAGAAACAGCTCAGAGCCACACGGGGCCTGTGCCGGGAGTGCGGCAGCGCCTTGCAGGGACCATCCCCAGCTCCAGGGAGGATCAAAACCAAACACTCCAGGAAAAGCAGGAAACTTCTCCTCTACAAGAATAAATAAATGACACTTAATGGATCCAATCAGGCCTTCTGCAAAACCCAAAAATTCTGCCGAAAATCCCCCCCCCACCCAGCAAGGCAAAAGCTCCAGCACTCCAGCATTGCTCCTGGGACAGCCACTCCCCACAGCCACCCCCTGGCCCTGCCACCTCACCCCAAACTAAACCCTGCTGCCAGAAATGGGGATGGGCTCTTCATTTTCTGTACCAACAAGGGAAAACCCACGGAAAAAAATTCCAACCCCTTCCCCAGCTTGGTCCTCAGCAGCAAAGCTCCACCTGGAGACACCATTTCCCCTCTCTCTGGTGGCCTTCATCCAGGCTTTGGATGAACACCCGAAGAGTGGACACCGAGAGCTGGCTTGGGGATAGAAGAAAGGGAATTGGCTCTCTGGACCCTGGTTTTGACAAATGAGGGGAGGGATGGCCTCTGATGGCTCCTGAGATGTGGGATCAGCAGCTCTGGATCCCTGCACCAGCAGAATTTGCTGGGAATTGCTCCTGATGGTGTTTGCAGCCCAAGGATAATGTGCTGCTCTTTCCACATCCCACTATCTCCATGCCCAAGCACATATGGTCTGGCTAAACAAGAAGCCTTGGAAAGGCTGTCAACAAGACTAGAGGAAGGTGGGCATCTGTGCAGAAACATATGTATATCCCAGCACTGCACTGAGAGCATGGAGAGGATGCCCAGAATCCCACCACAACCTGCCTGGGTCCAGCAGAACTGCACCAGGGACACTGTGGCTGCCACTTCCCTTTGTGCTGTGGGACTGCAAACCCATCCTTCTGCTTCCAAGGAGCCTCCTGCCAGGATATTGGAGATGTTCCCTACTCTGGTCCAGCATTTCAGGGCATTGCTGCTCCAGCCCTCATCTATGGACCCACTTATGTGTTTGCTTCAAAGTCTTGTGTGTTTGCTTTATGTTCATCTGTGAAAATCTCCCCCACGGTACTAAAGGCAGTGGAATAATCTACTATTCCAACCCGCATTCCTCAGAGAATTCTGCAGTTAAAAAAAAAAAAAAAGAAAAAAGAGAAAAAGGGGAAAAAAAACCTGGTTGAATTTGATTAAACCTTTGGAATCTCTCCAATATTTCCAGTTATTCCATCTGTAGAAACACTCTACTGGCACTTGGCACACTCAGAGCTTTAACTGCCTTCTAAATCAGCAGCAGTTCTGCCTAACAATTTGGCATTTGCACAGTGCCTTGTAAATCACCCACCTTACATCTCTGGGTACGAGGACCAAACCTTCCAAAAATCCCATTACTGCCTCAGAGAAATTCTTCAGGAAGGAAACACCTTCTTATGGGCTTGTCTCTTGACAAAAAGAGGGGGACACTGGCATTCAGTGGGCACAGCACTGACACTGAAGCTCCTGGTGTTACTATGGCAGTAAAATGAAACCCAATGCAGCCAGCTGCTTGCTACACTGCTATTAGAGCTTCTTTTCTGTTTCTGACCTTTCTAGAACTCTCCAAAAGGCATTAATCTGTACCAAATCTAGCCAGGATCTAAGGTTGATGCAAGGTGAAGGCGTTGGTGTCCTGGTCCTCCCACCACGGAGGGAATAATTACGATTCTGTTGGCTGGGATTTGTTTTGGTTGTTTGGGGTTTTTTTTTGCTTCTTTTGTTTTTGGGTTTTTTGTTTTTCTTTTTTGGAAGTCAGGAACCAGGCTCAGAACGGCTGCAGCTCCAAATCAAGCCACAAAGCAGCAGGAAAGCACTCAGCAATATCAGCAGCGATTTGTGCATTTCTTGCAAACAAAGAGCAGAGAAGGTCGGCGTTGTTACCTCCCTGCTTCCACCTCTTTTGTCTTCCCAAATCGTTGGAGGCTAAAAACCTCCCCTTCCCAAGCTGCTCCTGGCTCCAAGCTCTTCTGAAAACCCCTTATCTTTATCCACACCTGACCCTCTTTTATGCCTCCCCATCGACAAAGTGTAAGAAAATCATCAATTTAAGCACTACGCTGGTGCTTTGCCCCTCGCCTGTGCCTCAGATGTTGTTTTCTCTGAGTCCTTCCCAGCACGGATTTGGGCTCTGAAGTCTATAGGAGGAGGTATAAAAACAAGGAAGAAGAGGACAAGGCAAAAAAGCAAAGAAACACATGGAGTTAACTCTCCTCCTCCTGCCTTTTGCTTCTAAAATCTCACTGATTTCCACACGTGCTGTGACCCTGCAGCATCAGAAACCCACCTGAGGACTTTGAGATGGTCACTGGGCCATGCTGGGTGGCCACTTGGAATCTGCCAGCAGGACAGAGTTCAGGGCTTTGTGATTAAAAAGGGCTGGGAGGGAATTTCTGCCTTGTTTTGCAGGTGGAGATCCCACATGAAGAGTTGAAGCACTCTGGGCCTGTCTCACTATGAGAGGTAGTGACTCCAACTGGTTTACTCATTAATATTCTTTAGGAATTAGTGGCTTAATTGATGCTTCCCATGCCAACATTTTAAAAAATTGCATTTTGTCCATCCATTTGTATCCTTTCCTCTTGCCCTGCTTGGTGTCTTTCTTCTTTTAACTCCAAGGAGGAATGATTTCCCTCCTTGGCTGCACGAGGAGACCTGCAGTGAGCACCCACAGCGTCCTTCACCCATTTTTCACCAGTCCATCAAGCAGAGCAAGGTCCCATCCTACGTCCACCACGTGTCAGCAGGATCCTGTGCCACATCCATAAGCCTGGGGTTTGGCTTTCCCAGTAAACAGCTTAACCCCCCCTCTGCAAGGAGCTGGTGGGGACTGGGTGTCACTGGGACACCCAAGGGTGCTGTTCCCCCAGCCTGTCCCTGCTGCCTCCAGCCCTGCCCTGGATGAGGTGCAGGGGCTCCAGCACTGCCCTGGCACGAGGGGCTGGAGCAGGAGAAAGGGAGCTTTGGAGAAGGAGAGCTGAGCTCAGCTAAATGCTCCCCACCAGGGCTGGGAGAGCATCGGGTTTGTGGCCACTCAGCTCTGCAGCCACCCTGCACATGGGGAAAATGTCTGTTCCCACCCAGCCAGAACCCCTAAAAATAAAAACTAAGCAGAGCTGTGCCTGCAGCCAGCCATGCATACGAGATGATGGCCCTCTCACCACGAGAGCAAAAGGGCAAATGAATCACATTACACTCCATGAATAAAAACAGAGTCTTAATGCACAGCGACTTAATGATTCCATTCTGGATGCATGAGACAGCCTGGCCTCGTTTGCAGAGGTGCTGAGCATTCCCAGCTCAGCTCCTGGGGACAGCCAGGACTCTGAACTCTCCTGAGACCCCTCCACTCTGAGGAAATCCCCTCGCCTGGCAGGGAGGCTTTCCCTGAGGTCTGTGAAATTAAAAGCTCTCAGCAAGCTGGCCGGGGCTAAAGAGCTCGAATCTCAACCTGCTGCACCTGAATCCATCCCTGGGAAGGTGGGATTAGGGGTTGCAGCTCTGTTTGAACAGTGCTTTTATTTCATGCAAAGTGAAGAGGAACAAGCCCTGCCCACGATGGTGCCCCTGGAGCAGAGAGTCCTGCACCCCCTGGGATGTTCTCACTGGCACCAGGAGGCAACCACAGCGTTTTCCCAGCCCATCTTGGCAGATTCCCTGTGCACAAGCGGAAGGGGAGGGTGGTACAAGGCACCTGAAATGGAGAAAACAGCATTTCCAAACCACCTCCTTGGCCAGGTGCTCAGGGAGCTGTTAAAGAAAAGCACAGTATGGAGAGATGGCAGAGTAAAACCAAATCCCACTGCGGTGGCATTATTGGGAAGGGGCTTCTGCACAGCACAGCACACAGGGAGAGTGGGAATCACCTCCACTCAGACCCTGCTGGGTTTCTGAACATGCCAACGCCCCTTTCTGGGCTCCCTGTGGCATTTAAACCCAACCCTGTTCCCATTTTGTTTGGTAAACCTTGCTATTCTCTTCTAAACATCCCCCTGCAAGGGTGGGATTTCCCACAGCAGCTCCAGTGTCACATCCCTGTCACATCCAACACGCAGGCAGTGCTGGCAGTGTGGGCTGCACCCCGGGCTGGCAGAGCCTTCCTGGGAGGGACTGAAAACCCTCCATACCTTCACTATTTTCCTACATCTGCTTGGAAAATACAGCCCAGGACAACCTTTCCCAAACAACATCAGTCCTCTGGCAAACAAAAGGAAGTCAAAGGCAAGCTATTTATTGCCAAACCCTCTTCCTTCGTTGTAAAATACTGCTTAATTTTATCCCTCAGGCATCTATTATCTCATAGCCCATATTATTTTTCCAGCTATTACTGCTTAATTTTCCCCATCCAAAAAGTCCATACAGACACCAGCCAATTTCTGTCTTGGCATAATTGTTTAGGAGAAACAAGCAGCTGTTTCACTGGGGTCCTAAAGAATTGATGGGCAATCAATGCTTCTCCTTCCTTTGTCCACAAGAAACCTTGGAGGAAAGTCACACGTCCTCTGCCACCAGCATTGTCACCCTGCCAGGGGACACACTCTGATCAGGGGGGACCCTGCAGAGGGAGGAGAAGCTTGGGGGATCCACCAGACCCCTCATTTACAACCCCACACTGTGGTGGAAATAAAGGTGAGCATAAATACGTCTCTTTTTTTACTTTAAATAAAAGCTGCTGATTTTAATCAAAGGTTAAAACAAAAAGTAAAACCTGTGGCTAATGGAATCTGCCTGGACTGCTTCTGTTTCCCATTTCTGATAGAATTTGTTTTACCTCTCGTTGGGTTGGTGGGGTTTTTTACCAGCACAGCTTCTGTGGGGGCTCAGAGTATTTCACAAAATGCCAACACTGGCCATGCAGGTAAACACAGGACATTCTCCAGGCACAAAGTCCATAACCCTTGTTTTATGGACACTTTGGAGAAGCTATTACCAGCATCAGCACACAACTGACAGGGGTGGAGGTTTGCAGGAGAGCCCCCAGGAAACCATCTCTGCCTCCCAGACTAGCACGGGGCAGATACAGGATGGCAAACAAGCTTAGAAACTCTCACCAAACAAAAATGATTGAGGCAATTAAGAAATATACGAAATTGCAAAATATTGTAAAGGCACACAAGGAATGAGGCAAAAATCTGTGGATGTCCAGGTGTGTCTGTGGGGTGAGATGGACAGAGAGTCAGGAGCCCATCTGGCCTGCATTCCCAGCAGCATTTTTCATGCAGGGGTGTGTCTCAGAAACATGGAATATCCTGAGCTGGAAGGGACTAACAAGATCACTGAATCCAGCTCCTGGCCCTGCATAGGACACAATCCCATCTTGTCCCTTACAGCAATATCCCAACCCTCCTGGAGCTCTGGCAGCCTTGGGACCATTCCCTGGGTAGCCTGAGCAGTGCCCAGCACCCTCTGGGGGAAGAACCTTTCCCAAAATCCAACCTAACCCTGCCCTGGCACAGCTACAGCCAATTCCCTGGGTCCTGTCCCTGGGAGAGGATGTATTTCAGCCTAATTCCAATTTGGGTTGAAGATTTGCTGAACCACAGCTGACACCCTTTTCCCTTCAGACATTATGGTAGCATTGGGATTCTGGGTGCCTGTGGAGTTGACTTTTTGTGTCGTGAAGCACCTGCACATCCAAGGGTTCCCTGGTGAGTGGGCAGGAAGGGATTTGTGATAATGGAGGGAATGGGAAAACACTTCTTAGGGACCATGGAAGAGCCTTGATGGGCTCAGCACTGTGACAGAGCATCCCCCACATTCTCCTTCATTTTAACCCTTTATTGCTGTTCCTGAAAAAAGGCATTTTCCTTTCCTGTCCTGCCTCTAGATGTTCAATTAAAAAAGCAGCTTCCAAGGCAATGGGGAGCATCAGAGCTTTGCTCCAGCCTTGTCCAGTGGGTGTTCCCAGAGCAAAGAGGAACTGCAAGGAAAGGCTGGATGGCAATGAGTCAGGGAGGCAGAAAGGCGTGAAAGCAGGATGAATGGGAAGGCAATAAACCTGCAGTATTTCACTGTGGGACTCAGCTCCTGGATCCCCTCCATCCATCAGCGTGAGCAGAGCCAGGCAGGGCTGTGCTCACATCAGTGGCACTGGCACAGGAGGGGCTGTGGCCACGTGGGAGCATCACCAAGCCACGGGCTGAGGCCACTGTGAGCTGTGGCAAGGGATGAGGCCACTCAACACCCAGCACCTCAGATCCCCCTCCAGAACAACAGGAAAAACACTCCAGCTTTTACCAGCATCTCACTGGGAGAAAAAGTGATGGGGCAAATCCCATAACCAGGAAAAGGAGCAGGCCAGGAAAGGCACTGATGGTGGATGCAGCATTGAAACTGTCCTGCTCAGGGACTCTGTCCAGGCAGGATGAAAAGAGCTCACCTGTCCCAGGTCTGACCTGCTGCAGGAAGAGGAACCTGAGAAATATGTTTAAAAAGGGAAGTTGTTCCCTGCAAAAATCTGAGAAACAATTCAAAGAATCCAATCAGAAAAAGGTCACCCCCAAAACTCCCAGTGTCCTTTCATCCCCCATTTCTCCTGGAAGCACAAAGCATGGCAACTTCTTTTTGGGATCAAGATGGGAAACCTCCCCTCTTTCTTTATCTACAAAGAAATCACAAAAACATCACCAGGAAACAGAGGATGGGAACTACCTCAGTGCTTTATTTTCTGGAGCTCCAGTCCATTTCAGAGAGAGTCACTTCTTTTTTCAGAAGGATCTCGACAGGTTCCTGCACCTCCTGCCATCGCTGCCCATCTCTTGCTCCAGAGATCCAGCCACAATTTCACAGCAAAAACAGCCATGCACAAGCTCTGCCTGCACATCAGGCTCATGGCATTCCACAGAGAGCTGGCACCTCCCAAAACACAGCTCTGCAGCCTCCTCAGTGACCTACAGCTTGGACACAGGCTGGGGCAACCCACCCAGGCTGTGAATAAATCCCACCACTCTCTCCCCAAAAAGAAGCAAATTCCCCTTAGAGCTGCAGCAAACTCAGGCAATCAGCAAGAAAGCTTTTTAAAGAGATATAACCCAGGATTTCTGTGTTGAAACACACACCACAGATGGTGGAGCAGACGAGGATTAATTCATGAATCATATTTCTTAAACGATACAATCTCTCTTTTCACTTCCATACTTTCCCTTTTTGACTCAGAAGCAGGGATTTAAGATGCCCTTCCCAGATATGAATTTTGCATGAACAAACATTGCAGGGGTAAAAAAAAAAAACAACCCAACAAACCCACAACAGCAATAAACCAGAAAACCCCAGATGTTTAAAGAGAAGTTCTCAAATGCAAGTGAAGGCGTATCCTGTCCATCTACATGAGAACACGTGTGGAAATACAATATATGCAAGCACAGAGCTGGGAATGGGGTGGGAAAACGAACTCCCCACCATTTGGAGCTCACTAATGCTTCAGCCAGGGTTCTGAATTTCACAAAAGCTGATTTTCTATCTCCTCCTATCTCATTGGCCACGCTTGCAGCAAAAGGAAAGCCTGAAGGCAAACATTTCCAGGGAGAGGCCTCCTCCCTCTGCCAGCCAGTTTGTGCCTCCTCCAGCCCCCATCAGTGGAAAATCCCGGCACAGGCACCGCCAGGCTGCTCTCCAGAAAAGCTCACGGAGCTGAGGGACTGCAGAGAGCAGGAGCAAGGAAAAAACATCCTGCCCCACGCACACAGCTCACCACCCCAGCTGAGAGGGGTTTGAAGTGGGGAAGAGAGAAGGAAATGACACAAGAGCTCTTCAGCAGCGGGAGGCTCCGATATCCCGGCTCCCTCTCAGCTGGGAAGCTCCTTCAGACCAGCCAGAGCCACGCCAGCCTGTGCAGAGCCTCTGCTCCCACCCAGGCAGGAGCAGACAGGGATCCAGGGTGAGCGGAACCAGCACCAACACTCCAAACTGCCCCTCCCGGGCACTTTCTCACCTTCCTTTGATCAGCAAAGCAGCATTTCAGTGGTTTTTTCTGCTTTGCACACAGAGCAGCTGTGTGTGTGCTTAACAGCTTCTTTACACAGTCTTGCACTTCCTATTGTAGCTTTACACACAGAATAAGAGTGAAAAAAAAAAAAAAATCACTTACCCTTCAATTATTTCAACCTTTCCCTGCTCTGTGTGTGACGTGGGCTTCTCTTTTGGTTACTATTTCCAGATTTGGTCTTTGGGTAGGTGAATGGAAGAGGAGAATGACAGGAGTTGTATTTGATGACGATGGAGACTGTAAAATAAAGAGAAGCATTTTCAGCGCAGAGCAGTCCTCCCCTATACGTACAGATCAGATTATATTAAATTAAATTAGTGACACCTACATAAATGCTTCCTACTGTTTTTATGCACACATACAAATATCACAACTGTCAAGGAGAATGCGGCTGTCAGTGATACGGCAGGGGGGAAAAAAGAGCAATTTCTAAAATGGAAGGGGAAAAAAGGGAAGTCTAGGCTAACAAGCAGCGTTTGAGCAGCAGCAGAGGGGCTGCAGGAGGGCCAGGAGGCAGCTGAACTGCCGTGGGAGCACTGGGATGGGCTGGAGCAGAGGACAGCATGGGAGGCACACGGGTAGAGAAACTGCAACAACAACCATCACAAAACGCTCCTGTGCTTCCCAAAATACCACATCAGCCTGGGAGAAAGCGAGGAAGGAGCCCAGAGCTTCAGGAAACACAATCCCCCCGTCCCCTGGAAGGATGGAAGGACTCCTAGCATGGGAAGGAATTAACAACGTGGTCATCGTAGCAGCAAGTACCCCCCTAAAAACCAGATTAATCTCCCACCATCTGCTTTAATAGCAGAATTTCTGCTAAGTGGTTTTCCCCTCCACAGCCCCACAGATCCGTGTAAACAGACAAACAAACCATTTGGCTTCCCGCAGTCCCGGGGAACGCAGCTGCTCCGAGCAGGGCTCGCTGCCTTTGACACCGTGCCAGGGTTGAATTCCTGCCATCCCATTTACTCCTACACCTCTCCCCACACCAGCTCTGTGCCCTGCTCCTCTTAAGGCTTGGGATACCCCCCAAATAACTGCCCATCAAACATGGCAGCCTGGGATCCTTAAAACATCCTTTGATTGTAGTTGAGAGAAACAAGGAAAGTGAGAGGAATGGACTTCCATGCTATTATTTTCCTCAGGGCAATTCTCCCATCCTCTGCATGCAACTGGCACCTCCAGCACCATGAGTCCCAGCCCAAACACTGAAAACACCCCCAAAAAAAGCATATTTACAAAATCACTTGGAAGATGCCACGGCAGGCAGTGGAAAAAACCAACCCCCTGAGTCAAGGAGATTGTCTGCTTGGTTGGAAAAACACAAAGGTCACCGCAAGGAGTATATAAAAATACATGCTAACATTGAAGAGGTATAAACATAACACTAAATAACGCTTTTTATACCCAGCTCAGCATTTAACACTTGCCCAGAGGCCTTTGATAAATCCCAGGTGCCTGAACAAAGCAAGGAAGCTTTTTCATTGCTATTTAGCAAAACAGGGAAAGTAAAGCACAAGAGAATAAAACTGCTCAAGACATCAAGGACCAAGTCAGAAAGAAAACAGCCAGGTCTCCACATCCAGCTCTTCCATCACCAAATGCCCTGCCAGGCTGTTGGATGGAAATAGAAATACTATTGTTAGCCCCAAGCCATGCAGACTCATTGACATTTATTTTAGTGCTATAAAATATATTTTTAAATACTTGAAGAAATAATCTGGAGGAAGTGCTAAAAGCTCCGAGCACGTTTTCAATATGTCCCAGCTTTTCCAGGGAGATTTGAGACCTCCTGGAAAGACGGCGACTGTCTCAGAGGCTGTGGGAGAGTCAGGGCACCTCCAGCTACCCAGCACATGCAGTTCCCTGCCCTTGCTTCTGCTCCCAGGTTGTTCAGTAAGACGGAAATCTAAAAACTTCGTTGATTTTAATTACTCATGGACAGCAGAATCCCCAGAGTATTGTTTCCCACGTTTTTAATGAGTGTGGGTGTTTATATGCGAGTAACACTTGGAAACAGGAACCTGGTGCCTGTGGGGTCACCTCCTGGCCAGCAGAAACCCTTCAGCAGGGACAAATTCTGCTGTGCACCTTCCACAGAGCCCCAGGTCCTGACACTTCATCCCAAAGTTCATGGAGACAAAGCAAGTCAGAATTATGAGGAGCATCTCCCCATCCTTGCAAAGAGCAGCAGCCCCATCTATCCTCCAGCTCTTGGGAGAAGGGTTTGGGGTTGGCTGAGAGGAGCAGTGGTTATTCCAGAGGCACCCATAAGCACATCCAGAGGAAAGTGTGGTGTGGGAGAAGAGATTCAACAAGGAATGGGATCCAGAGGTACACGGGGACACACAGAGCACAGTGCCCTGTTTCTGCCACACCCAAACGGATCAAGCATATGGAGTATCCATTTTATCTTAAATAAACACTTCATAACACAGCTCCTGTTTTCCATCTGACCCAGCCAGCCTCGGATGAAATAAAATGGGAGGAGCCAGGGACAGAGAAGAAACAGTTCTCTCCCTTTTCCTTGTCAAAATGTTATTGGAGATTTTGTGTTTCTCAGGCTCCCTGTGATTTTGGATGGGTCTTTAATCAGTGTTTTGGTGGGGGAAACAAAGGACCAAGACCATTTGTGCAGTTCCAGAGTAGGTCCAATAGATGTCCACTGCGATTTGCCATGCCAAGCTTGGAGACACCACCTTCCCCAGCATCAAGAGGCCAGCCTGGCACAGGGCACTGGCCATGGGATGGCACAACAAAACTGGAGGAGCCAGTGCTCCAAGATTTCAAGGCACTGGTTTTCCCCTGGAGCTCAGAAGATGGCAGCAGTTTGGGTGCCCGTCCCTCAACAAAATCTGCACGAGCTGCACCAGGCACCAAGTTCAAAGTCAAAAGGAACATCTGTTCTACAAGAAAACACAGTGCCAACGACCCCTAACAAATTGCTGGAGCAGTGAGCTCAGAGCACAGCAGCATTTCTCAGCCCCGTGGTTACTGCGGGCTCTGTGCTGAATGTGTGAGCGGCAATGCAGGCACAGCCACAGTTTGTGTTTCAGTACAAATTACAGAGCAGCACCACAGACCTGGAGAGGCAGCTCTGCTCTTCCCTTGCATTGCTTCCCTCACGTTTTGATGCCCATTAAATTCCTTCCCATTTAGCTGCTTTATTTCAGCTCCTCGCTGCACAAAATCATCCCGCGAGCGCTGAAGCCAAATAAATAATGGCCAAACTTTCCCTGCAAAAACTCCAAGAGCTGTTATGTAAAGCAGGGAGGGGATCAGCAGATAGAGACAACTCGGAGGCAACCTGAGGGTTGGGATTCTGTGTCAGCTCGACACACAGGGGAAATAACCCTTTAATCCAGTGCAGTGTATTTCATTTACTGTAGTGTTATCCAGTTCGAAGATGTTATGAAAGGAATCCCTGGAGAGACTTAAGACTTCAAAACCAGCCTGAGTTTGAACTTAATTCCACTGTTGCAAAAGGCTGGAGCTGTGGAAGATGACCTTTTCCATACCTTGGATGCCAGGAGCCATCCTGCCTCATAATGTCATGCCAAATTAGAATATTCTCTTTTTGGTTTACTCGGGATTTTGTTTTGTCTTTTCTTTTTAATTAAAAGCATCTGTCACTGTTAATGAAACGAGGGGAAGGAGAAGAAAAAATATCAGTAACACAAAAAATTAAAGCTGGTGGTGTCCAGAGAGATGGAGAGAGTCAAAAAGCTGGATAATTAACTGAGGAACTTTCACCTCCCCATGAGATCATCACCAGAGCCCAAAGGATCACCAGTGCCATCTCCTTGCTGATCATCACCTGAACAAAACAAAGGGATGCTCCTCACACACCCCTCCCCAAATCCCACTAGCAGCAGGGCCTTGGGTGGTCTCTTCTCCAACAGGAAATGAGAGGGAAAATACTTTTGAAGTGCAAATCCCAAAGTTGTTCAGGTCTTGCCAAGGTTATCCTGAATGAAAGTTCAGAAATACTTGAAAAAAACCAACCCATAAATCCATGTTAGTGAATCAGAAGCTGGTGGAACCCCAGGGATGAAGGTGTGTGGTCTCATCTTTCACCAGCTGCAGGAGCTTCACTACCCAGGGGGTATTTTTAAGGAACCCTGCAGGAATTCATTGAACAAGTCATGGAAATTCCAATTAAAATTGTTCACTACTGTTAACTGCCTCCATGGACTTTCCTGTTTGGAGGTGAACCATAAAAGGCCAGTTTTCACTCGCTGCATCTTCCAAGTCAGATTGTGAGTGCAATTAAATGTAAATTTGTATTTTCCAAAAATAGGGTTCCCCCACAAAATACTAAATTAATTACAAAATGTATTCCTAATGTGAAATTATTTAGCCTGTTAAAGCGGTACAAACAGCTTTATTGGATCATTAATGGTTAGAAATGTTCAGTCAGCACAGTTGGAAAAAATGTAAACTAAATATGTCAAGGATACGTTGCTTTCTCCTCTCACTATTTTTTTAATGTCTTATTTCATGGTAGATAACTGAAAAATCTTTTTACCTGACTTAGTAAGAGGCTCATTTACTCATGCAAATTTAAAATCAAGTGTCATAATACAATGAAATTATAAAAACATATCAAAAAGGAGTTAGCAAGTCACTAAAATTAGCTCCTAATGGAGTTCAAGCTGTCTTATACCGTTGTATGTTAATGGGAAGAGCTCTGGTGGTCTGTAAACATCAGAGCAGAGCTCAGCAACCATCCCACGTGCCTGGGGTTTCTGGAGAAGCCCTATGGGTTTCCAGCCCTCCACACCTGAGGAAATCTAAGGAAAACTCAGATTTTGACCCCAGCCAAGGGGAGGAATATACCCAGCATTAAATAAATTAAAATCCATCACTCTGAGCTCTGGGCAAGCCCCAGGTTCTGCAGAGCCACATCCCAAGCCCCGGCACCAGACCTGACTGATTTGCAGGCGTGATCCTTAACATCCACAGGGATTTTCCTAATCCATACGACATATTAGGGCTGGGGAAACACTGACTTTGTGGACTGGAAGATATTGATCAACACGGGGGCTCGGCTGGGAATCTGGGTAGATCCAAGTAACAAATTAAAGCACATCTGGAACAACGGCAGCAATCCGGGTGCCAGGGCAGGAGCAGGATCCTGGCTGGGTTTTTTTTTTTCACTCACTGACAGTCCAAGGACAGCTCTAACATGAAGTCTTTATGTTCTGAACCAATCTCATTCCAGGAGTAAGAAAAGATGGTGTAAGAGAAGAAAAAGGGAGGGCCAAGGTTAAGGCATGACCAGTCCACCCAACAGAGCTCCAACATCCATCAAAACCAAAGCACCTACTGGGCAGGGTGGGAAAATAACCTCTGCAGAGAAATTGGCTTAAGATACAGGGAGGCAACTTCTGAAAGGTGAAAATGTCCCTTTAACACCTTCCAGTGGCTAAAAGAGCTCCAGGAGAGCTGGAGAGGGAGTTGGGACATGGGCCTGGAGGGACAGGACACAGGGAATGGCTTCCCACTGCCAGAGGGCAGGGCTGGATGGGAGATTGGGCAGGAATTGTTCCCTGAGAGGGGGGAAAAGTCCTGGCACAGGGTGCCCAGAGCAGCTGTGGCTGTCCCTGGATCCCTGGCAGTGTCCAGGGCCAGGTTGGACATTGGGGCTTGGAGCAGCCTGGGATAGTGGAAGGTGCCCCTGCCCATGGCAGGAGGGAACTGGATGGGCTTTAAGGTCTTTTCCAATCCAACCCATGGTTGGATTCTCTGACACCCCTGTCCATGGGGCAGGTTTGGGTTTGGGTCCCAGCCCAGCAGGATGAGGTGGCTGCAGCAGAGGGGATGGAGGCAGGGTCTGGCCTCATGCTGCCCCTTCAGCTGCTGAAGGGCAAAACTGGGGCCCAGCAGACCATGAAAGGAAAAAACAAATATTCCCAGTGCTTCCTGACCTGGCAGAAAATGGTGAAAATAAGGCCCTGTAAGGAGAAGAAGCGAGGGAACTAATGGGAAAACATCTCATTGCATTAAGGGCTGTGTTAAAGGCTTACAACGTCATCTCCAGACAAGTCCACCAATATTCCTGAACCCTCATCGATCCACAGGTCAAACCAGGAAGGAAAAATATCAATTTCAGAAAATATCACTGGCTGAGATACAATAAACCTGCTCTGTCCCTATGCACAGGTAAATAGAGAGACCTTTCCATGTGAGAGCTAAATCTGCCACAGAGCCTGGCTGTAACTACAAAATCCCTGACCTGTCCCCGTCTGTAAAACTCACAGGCTGATACAAGGAATTAGCGAGATGCCCTACATAACTACTTTAATTAATTTGTGAAATTTTGCACCCTTCTTGGAGGCGGGCGACGTGGCCCTCTGTGCCCCCTTGGATTGCCACCACTCTCAATTTTATTTTTATCCCGAGTTCGATATGAATCAGGCTTTGCAAAAGACAAAACAACCCACTGTAATCATCCAGCATGCCAATTAAACTAAAATATACCCTGGAAATTAAAATTAAATGCCATATCTATGAAAAGCAGCAGACAGCTTCCTCAGAAACAACAAAAAAAGCCCATATTACAGGAACACGACCGTGGCAGCCCAAAATCGGCGCCAAAGCACTTCTATAACTTACTACCATCCTTCACATCTGCATACTGGAGGTCTTCATCAAACTGGGTATGTTTCTGCACGTTTATCATCAAGATTTATTGAAGTTGATTCCATAAATTTCATTGAGTTGTTCACTGCTGCTATTTGTTTCCAAGGCAACAAATGCACTTTGCCCAAGCTGCACAGTACATCACAATTGTTCAGAATTTGGGGGTCCCTGCCCCTGGTGCTGCACAGCACCAGCATCTCCCAATGCCAGCTTGCCAGTGCTGACAATTAACAAATCTGGGGGGGATTTCTGGAAAAAATAACCCTTATTAGGGGAGAAAAATGTCAAATGAAGCAGGCAGGGAGCAGGCTGCTGGCGAGAAGGTGGGATTTGTGCAAAGCCCCCGCTCCCATCTCATTTACACCTCGGATGGCTGGAGGTTGAGAAATCCATTCGCGGGTTCAGGAGGAGTTGGAAGGTTCTTTCTGCACAAAATAATGACAGAAAGTCGCCTTCTTGTCATTGTTGTGGAGAAAGGGACAGCAGAAGCAATGAGGGGAATGGAGAAGAGGAGGATTTACAAACACTGCACAAGCATCTCCCCACTGACAGCACCCAGGAGCCAGAGCCTGTGGCACACAGAACTTGCAGGCAACCTTGGAAAACTTCTGCTTGGTATAAGAAAACCCAAGCACCAACTGAGAGGAAGCATGACTGCCTTTCATGCTATTTGAAAAGTGGCATCAGTGCTGTCCTGGCCCCATGGGTCTTGGAAAAGCTCAGGAGCACCTCTCCCTCTGCACCATAGCCCTGTGGCACATGCACAGGGAACGTCTTGTAAATAAGTGGCAGTGACAGAGGCAACCCCAGCTGCAGGAAGGCAAAATTCAAATGCAGCAGACCAAGGCAAACCAGGTTCTGTCCCTGGAGACTCCTCTGGGGAAAACCTCCCACAAAAAGCCATTCCATCAGCATTTCTAAAAACAAAACCTATCTCGGACACAGCGATGATGTTTCAACAGGACACAGCATTTTTCCAGAGATAATGAAGATGTTTTTGTTTATCTGTTATAAGCAAATATCCACGACTGAAAGGAGGAGTGGCTGCCAAACTCAGCACACCAGTGCTGGCTGGTACAGACTGAACTGGAAACTTCATGGTGTGAGTCAGGGAAACCTGAAAACCATTCAACTTCCAAACGCAGTCACTGGAGTGCCATGTAGCTGCAGAACAGACAGCCCCAATTATCCAGAGCACAGGAAGCTGCAATCCCTTCCCTTTTCCCCTTTTTTTTAAACAAAATTGCTCTTTGTTGGGTAGCACATTCCCTTGGATTCCCAGAGCGATCAAAAAAGACAGCATCCCCGATGACAAAAGCCACTCGTTTTTCTGCTTTCAGCCTCAGAAACGTTAAAGGATTGTTTGCTTTCTAAGTGCAAGTCCACATTTAAGAGGAATAAAGAATTTCTCTGGCAGGCTGGATCAATGATGCAGCAAGCCAAGCATGCGACCTCCCGCAGGGAGCCCGAGCCCGGCGCTCCTGGAAACAATAAAATAACCTTACACTGCTCCTGATCGACTGCACAATGTGGGAAAGGGGGGGAAAACTTACTCCTGACCCTTGACGCAACCAGCCACCCCCTTCAGCCGTATGAACCCGTGGCTTTCATCAACACTGCTATCATCAGGCATTCCATCCCCTGCTCCTCTTCCTCAGGCTGGCACCCACGATGCCAAGCCTGCTGTCAGGGCCGTGGCAGTGGCTGCAGCCCAGGAATCGCCCTCTTCTTCCAGGAATGATGCTGGAAGCAGACGGTCCCTGCAGTCGGGCGACGGCTGAAGAACATCCCACGCCGCCGAAAACATCCAATGTAAGGATATTCTCCAGCCAGCAGCACAAAAGCAGGGAAGGGTATAAATAGCCTTTGAGGAGGGTGTATAAATAGCTGTAGGTAACATTTGTATGCTATAAAAACCCTTCATTTTAGGCCCAGCTTCGCAAGAGCGAGTTTCCCTTCGCAGCACTTCGGAGACCGGCTTCCCCTTGCCTTGCAGTCAGCACAGCAGGGAGAGGGCAGGGACTGCTCTGAATCCACTGCTGCACCCCTGGAAAAATGGCAGGAGTGAATTTCCCTTAGTGGTTAAAAGAAATCCTGTCAAGACCTATCCTAATATGAGACCAAAAATCGGATCTCTTGGGCTAGGTCCTTCTGTGGGTGATAAGACACGGGGCAGCGTGGGGCTGGAGGGGGGTGGTAATTTTCATGTGCCTTCCTTCGACATAAAAGCCAAGTGATTACGTGGCCACACAAGCATCTCACGCTCTTCCTCTCCAACACAAATCCTATCTGCCCCCTGAAGCGGGGCTGGGGCGCTGCCAGCTCCAGGCTGGGTGCGCACACCCCGGGAGCGCCTGTGCAGTGACAGCAGCATCTGCACACCACGCCACCCCTCTGCCTCCCTCCCACCCGCCAGGGCCTTCCTACCAACCAGCAGAGGATAAAAATGCTCTTTAAAAGGCCTTGTTTTCCTCCCAGGCTATCTGCTGGCGGTGCAGGCTGTGGGTTCACGCAGCCAAAGCAGTGGGAATTTCAATGTTGACCAGCTCGGCTCGGCTGTCCCCTCTCCTGTGCTGCAGCATCAGCACCCCCGAAGAGGCTCCAGCCCAACCCCATCGCTCTCAACACACCCCCTTGGTTCTCCCCCTGACCAAGCGGTGTCCTGGCACATCCACACACCTCACATCCCTCTCGAAATCCCCGCTGAGGGCGCAGAGAAGCCGGGGAGGGAGCAGCCCCCTCCCGCGCCGCCTCCCCGGGAAGCGGGGCTGGAGAACAAGGCTCGGCGATGAGCGCTGGCACCGCTCGCCCGCCACCCGGTGAGCGGCTCCCCGTGGCGTGCAGGTGGCTCCTTTGATTCCTGATTACTTGTCAGCCTTCCTTCGGGCTGGCACCGTGCCCGGGTCACACTGCAGCGAGGGGGTCACCCCGCCGAACAGCCGCGGCAGAGACGCGCTCGGAGCTCGGCAAGGGGACACAGAGCCCACGCAGGGAGCCTGGGCTGCACCCCGGGCTGCTGGGATTCTGGAAACTTAGATTTTAGGATTTTATATATGGAGCAAGATGGAGGATTTTGGGCATTGTCCAAGTCCTTCTTCTTCACGGGTTTGGGTGGTTTTCTGTAATTAGGTGGGAAAGATCCGCGTTGTGGGCCTTGGGTGGTCGTTGTTGGGTCAAAAATATAAATAGTATAGATGTCACCCCATTATTGGGGGATTAGCGCTTAAATAGCCTTGGAAAGAGTTAGAGGTGCTCCATTGTGCACCTTGTTAACTAGAGGTGCTGCAGAACTAATGGCATGTGGGGCTGTAATATAGGTAAGAATTAATAAACATCCAAGTCCAAACTCGAAAATTGCATCTCCCGTGTTTCAATCTCAGCTTTGGCAGTGGCTGAAAAGAAGTCAAAACCCCGACACTGGGTCACCCCACAGAGGATGGGACACCTCATCCCAAATGCCTCTCCAGGGAGGGCCCCACACCAACATGATGCCCCAGCCAAAACCTGGCACAGCACGAGAGCTGCAGAGTGGAGCTATTTGAAAAATCCCCATTGAATTTGTCCACCAGCTCATCGAGGCCAAAATGTTGTGTCAGAACATGGCAGTTTTAGCAGAAATCACACCAGGAATGTCTTGGGAACCCCAGACATTCAGTGCAGTTCACAGCAGCATGTCCCAGGCAGAGGGACCTGGGCCCAGGACCCTGCTGTGTCCAGTTCCCACCAAGCATCATCTCCCAAACCTCCAGGGAGCAAAATCACTGGAGCAAAACCATCCAAGGATGTGGTGCAAAATCATCCAAGGGTGTGGAGCAAAACCATCCAAGGGTGTGGAGCACCACAAAAGGGCACAAGTGTCTGGACAAGCCTGTACAAAGCAAAGAAACCAGCCTGTCAAATCTGCAGCTCCACGGGCTGGTAACAGCAGCTCTCCCAGTCCCATGTTCTTCAATAAAGCTGGGAAGCACAGGACTCCACTGGAGAATCCCAGCATGCTCCAGATCAGGCTGACAGCTGGGTAGTTTGGCCTTTTTTAACTTTGCCCAAACCCTGCTTTAATTCATTTTGGGCGTGGGGTGTTTCCCAATCTGGATTTGACCCTTCAGCTGAAGCTCTCCACGTGTTTGAGTGCCTATACCAGCAGGGACTGTGTGCATTTGTGGGAGAATGGAGAAGCTAATTCAGGGCTTTGGTGAGATGAAAGGCAAAACCTTAATTAAAATAAGTTTTAAAGCCCATCAAGATATTTTTTTTATCTTACTCAGATTAGCAGCCATCCTAAGATTCCGCTTGGACTCTACAAGTGCTGCTTCCCCTCTGCTGTTGTGGGCTTTGCACACAAAGCCCTTACGACATCACACCCCACACCAACCTCAGAAAACAGAAACAGGGGGCAAAGCACATCTGACAGTAACTAGAATTACACAGATTTCTCCAGGAATGCAAATAATGCCCTTATTTTGTAAGAAACCTCCTTCTGCCCAAGCCAGCTCATGACGAGCGCTGCTGGGAGCACACCACTATTCACAGAGGGCCCAAGCAGCTTTCCTTCTTCATAGAATCATGGAATGGTTTAGGTGGGAAGGGACCTTGAAGCTCATCAAGTCCCACCCCCTGCCATGGGCAGGGACACCTTCCACTATCCCAGGCTGCTCCAAGCTCTGTCCAGCCTGGCCTTGGGCACTGCCGGGGATCCAGGGGCAGCCACAGCTGCTCTGGGCACCCTGTGCCAGGGCCTGCCCACCCTCACAGGGAAGAAAAGGCTGGTTCACACAAGGATTTGGGTGAAAAGGACACTCAATCCCTCATGGATTCTCCAGAGCCAGCAGACACTGTGAGAAGCAACTTGACTGAGCAGCTCCAACCACCCAGACACGAGTTCTCATCTCAGCTTAGGAAACTTTGTCCCAGGGCAAAAGCAGAGGTGGGGCAAGGACACATTTCCACAACAGGCTGATTGTTAAATGAAAAATCCCAAACCAGAGCCACGGAACCTCTGCATGTTCACAACACTCACAACTGATCCTGACAGTGATGGAGCAACGAGTGATCAACAGCGCATGAGAAATGCAATTTAACATCAGCACCCCAATCCCTGACTCTGCCTCCACCACTGTTTGTGATCCCCAGGCATCCCCCAGCACCTCCAGGAGAGAATTTTTTGAGGAACATCTGCAGAGTTACAGCAACAGTCTCACACAAGCATGTTTTAAATGAGGAGCAAGCACAGAGAGAGTCTCCCTAGCATAATTCCAACTAACAGAACTGTATCAAAGGTAACAAAAATCCTTTGTGCTCAGAGGTTTCTCCAGTAACACCAGTCCTGACCTTCCAGTCACCTACCTGCCCTCCAGCCCCAGAGTACAGGATGGGATTTGGATGCTTGCTGTGATATACAGCAAGGCAGGGAGGAGGAAAAACAGCGTTTCCAGGCAAACCATTTGACAGATACTCCACAGCAGCCCGAGCCAGGGCATTACCTGTCTTGCATCCCAGGTACCATCAGTTTGATATTGAGTTTGCTTTAAGAAAAAGAAGAATCAAATTGATTTCTTGGGAGGATAAACTCGCAGCTAAAGGGAAAAACTACAATTACACTTTTCAGCCATGAAAAGTAAATCAGATGGTGCTGAAATCCCAGCAGAAAACACAGATTAATTAAAGTCTGCACTTTCTAAATCTGTTATTCAACTAAACACAGCTGTTAAAAAAATGATGCCTTTGCTGTAATTTCCATGTACATTCATACCACCGAAATTCTGCAAAAAGCATTATTAAGTGTGTTCAGTGGCTGCTGGAGTTGAACAGGAAAAGAAAGCAGACATATATCTTTAATTATGACAAGGGCTGCTTTCTTTAAAAGAAAAGATTCTTCTTGGGAGCTCAGAGGCTGCCTCCACGGATGGGATGGAATTGATTCCAGTGGGAGGAGAGCAGGATTGGGACCTTGAGGTGGAGCAAACCAGCACCACCTCAGCAGGGTGGGAACTCAGGGTGCTCCCTCCTCCTGCATCACCAGTCCATGCCCACGGCACGTGGCATCCATCAGCCAGATCCCAGCTCTCCTTCTGGTGCAAACCCACTTGTACTTCCAAGTGCTTTTGGCCATCTGTCCGTCACAGGCAGCGCTTCCCAATTGCACTGATTTCATTAACCCTAATATATTTTAAGATCTTGCACAGATTAAAAAAAAAAAACAACAAAAACAAACCCCAAACCCACCATCAGCTATTCTGCAGGGCCTCATCTAAAAGCCCATCAAGGCGAGGAGAGGCTTGTGCTGACCCCTGTGGATCCAGCTCTGCTTCCACACGGAGCCAATTTATTCCTCAGGAGACAGCACAGCTACCAACACAGGGAAACCCTACAGGACACACATCCTGGGCTGTAGGAGCATCCATGGACGGCAGG
>VXBB01007896.1:124247-174490 GCA_013399915.1 Illadopsis cleaveri
AGACCTGTGGATGTGGCACTTGGGGACATGGGGGCAGTGCTGTGGAACCAGGTGGACTCGATGATCCCAAAGGTCTTTTCCAATCTAAATGCTTCCATGATTCTGTGTTAAAGCACATTATACATCACTTTAAACCTTCAACTCCCAAATCAGATGAGCACAACTCACTTCATTTTGTGGCTGGGCATGGATTCAGTCATGTTTCAAACACTACTGAGAGCAGCTCAGTCCGGATTTAGACACGGATATCCGAGTTTCCAGTCCTTCCAGCCAGCACACGTGCCCTGAAACCACGACACTGGACCTGATATTATACACACCACCCAAACACTTTTGCTCCCCTTTGCTAGAGACAGTCTGCTGGGCTGAGTCCTTCCAGCTGGTTTTTGTAAATGATAGGAAAAAGTGAGGGTGGGATCATTTTGATTTGGCTGTGTGCATTACAACTTGCTCACTGGCACATGCATAGCATTATGGCATGTTCTCAACTTTTTTTTAAAATTGCAAAGTCTGAATTTCTTGCAAAAAATTCCACCCATTGACTGCTCGGTGCTTGGCAGGGAAGGGAAAAGGAATAAATAGAGGATGCAGCATTTAGGTTAAGGGAAAAAATACTATCTTCGTTCCAAAGCACAACTTTACTAGAAAAATATTGCAAATTAAAAATACCCAAAATTAAATGGCAGTTCTGTGAGTTTGAACTTTGCCAGCCTTTTCCATCACCTGCAGCCAGCTCCTAACCCTGGTTCCCAGAGGGATGGGGCTGCAGCAACCCCAGAGCCTCACCAGGCACAGCTCAGACACTAAACCCCACTAACAGCTCCCTCCAAGGGCTTTTCATATGCAAGGAGCAAATTCAGACAAAAAAACCCCACAGGTTTTTAGTAATAAGGAAGGGAAAAAATACTCCAGTCTGTCCTAGAGTGGAGAGCTCAGCCAAGTCTGTTGGGGTTTGTACACACTACAACTCCACAACACAGGCAGGCAAACCAGCAGTAGTAGCAGAGCCCTACTAAAGGCAAGAAGCTCTGGTTTGGGGTGGGAATCCACCCTGGCTGGCAGCAGCAGGGAGTTCTCAGCTCTCCCAGCACAGCTGCAGCACTGCCAGGCACGGCAGGCTCCCATCAGGCACAGGAGAAAACAAACCAGGGACACAGAGAGAACGTGGGGGAATGGCTTCAAACTGAAGGGGAGTGGGTTGACATCAGGTATTGGGGAAAAAGCTGTTCCCTGTGAGGGTGGGCAGGCCCTGGCACAGGTGCCCACAGAAGCTGTGGCTGCCCCTGGATCCCTGGCAGTGTCCAAGGCTGGGTTGGACATTGGGGCTTGGAGCAGCCTGGGACAGTGGGAGGTGTCCCTGCCCGTGGCAAGGGGTGGCACTGGGTGACCTTTAAGGTCCCTTCCAACCCAAACCACTGAACCATGTGTGAAGGGTGGGTTGAGGAGGACGAGGAGAGCTGAAAAAAAGACATCAGCAAAGATGTGCTGGACTGAGCCAGCGACCAAAATCAACCCATTCTCGGAGCCAGCCCCAAATCACACCACTCCTGCCTCAGAGCTGGGGCACAGCACGGTGGGGTAAACCCCAGTGTGTGACTGCCCAGTGAGTCATTGTCACAGTAGTGTCACCAGCATCACAGAGCCCCAGGCAGGAGCCTCTTGCCCCACTGTGGCCTTTCCTTGGGGTGATGCCACCACTGCTCCCTGCAGAGTGGGAAGGTCACAGTGGGAATGCAGCAGGGGCTGGCTGCAGAGCTGCAGGATGAGGAGCAGCACTTCACAGCTCTGTCTCAGCCAGACAGTCCCTGCTCCTTCCTTTCCCGGGGAGAGAGACTCACTCCTGACTGAGTCTCTCTTATTACAGTGACAATTCCCAGCTTCTCCCTGGGGATCAGCTGCAGGGAGCTCTCTCTCTCTCTCTCTGGTTTTTGTTGCAGCTGCTGTTAAACTGTGCTCACCGATCGATCCATGCCTGAAAAAACTTCAGGAAGCTCGTGCTCCTGGCTGAGCCCTGCCAGGGGAAGGACAAGCCACATCCTGCCAAAGGAAAGCTCCTTTGACAGCCTTTCCCTACCCATGGGACAGTCCACACAACCTGCAGACAGGGAGAGATCGAGGCGTGGGAGAACAGGTGAAAAAACCCACGTTTTCCTCATTTTCTACCAGAACTGCTGTTTGTGCAGGGATAATTTTGGGTGTGATGCCCTGGCCATGCACAACCACTCCAGGCACTGTTCATGAACCTGTATTTTCTGCCTAATTTTGCCTTTACAAACAGGCAAATATAAGAGACCATGGTTTAGGGCACTGATTTTGAGACCTGAGGTTGTAAAGGACATTTTAAGGTGCTCCAGTCCATAGGCATCACCACTGACCTCCTCAGGCCACTTTGCAAATGCTGCCAGGTGGAGAACAGCCTCACATCTGTGAAAGAATCCCACAGAATCACACAGACAAGTGCCCCATCTGAGCCATGTCCACCAAGCCCTTGGCTTGCTGGGCTCCAGAAGGGCAAGGGGAGGCCACCACAATCCAGGGAACAACAAGGGAACCACGATGACCAAGTCTGGCATTGCTCCTCAACAATCTTCCCAAGGAAAAGTCAAAGCATGCACAGAAATTAGCAGCACCAGCTCGCAGCAAACTCTTCCCAGCATAAAGATGATGTACAGGCTGCTCAGAGGTACTGCAGACAGGCAGATTTTTTCATCTATTAGCACAGAAAGGCAGTCCCTGATAACAATAACACAGTTCCAAACGGCCCTCACCACCCTGGCTCCAGATGTACGGCAGCTTCTCCAGCTGCTGCACAAACAGCAGCATTTCCACCCCGTTCCACAGCCCCTGGAAGGAGACAGAGACAAACCCAGCCTGCCTGAACCCCTCCTTTCTTCAGCAAAATGCCACCAGACACAGCTGACCTGCTGCTTCCAGCAGCGCCTGAATATCGGCGTTTATTTGTGTTTTCCGGAGGGATTCCGAGCCCGCAGCCCCCCGCAGCACACACACAAAGGAGGCAGGACCACCACGGCTCCTCCAAAGAGAACAGAGTTCCTGAGGGCTGAGCCAGCGTGGCACAAAGGTCACGTCATTACTGCAGTGGGGGAGAGCAGCTAACGGGTTGAAATATTTGGGGAATAAACGCGTTCGCTAATTCCTTTTTTTTTTTTTTTTTTTTTTTTTTTTTTTTTGTAAAAAAATTAAATTTGGGGGAAAAANGGTTTCAAACCCCTTTTTTTTTTTTTTTTTTTTTTTTTTTTTTTTTTTTTTTTTTGTTCCGTACGAAAATGTAAATTGGGTGCAAAAATAAAACAAACAGAAGAGGCCTAATTATTTATACAGGCATTTTAATCAAACAATGAATAGCACACAGCAACCTTCTACATCAATTAATAAAGCTGGCTTCTGCAAAACAAAAGAGTTACACCATGTGCCCTAATTATAAAATCCAGCCTGGAGATGCTGCTTTTTTTTTTTTCCCCTCCCTATATACACCTGGCTTAATATATCCCCACTACATTCCTGAGCTGAGGACACTCGTTAGCCCCACTCTCTAGTTACAAATTCATTACTGTGCAGCATTTTTCCTCCTGGCTCTGACAGTAGGAGTGGTCACACTGCAGCACTCCAGGCAAACCAGCAGCTAATTGAAGGCAGGGGCTGGGGGGGCTGAGAGGAGGGTCTGCCTCCTTTTCCCTGTGCAGGAGGCAGCTGCTTCCACTTAAGCCGAGCACATTTCAGGAGATGAGGATGAAACAGGAGCGATGAGATGTTTGCAGTGGGTTGCAGGGAGCCACCTCGGTGTGTGGCATTAACAAAATGCACTTTACGTGTCCCTCCATGTCTTACCTTGGGCTCCACTTGATCAAACACCGTAACATGTGTGACCAAACTGGCTAATGATGAGCTGTCCCCTTCCTGACAAGTCAGGGCTGGTGCCTTCTGAGAGCTGATCCATCAAAAGCAGCTCCCTGCACATCCCGGAGATTTTTGGGCTCAGCCCCACAAGGGCTGGGCAGGAGTTGCAGCACCTCCAGCAGACAATCCCCACGTGCATTTTGTCCCCAGTTCCACTGGGTTTGGGGAGCAGGGGATGCTGCTTGTTTATTTTTAAGTAGCAACAACAAAAAGCAACATATACATTGTTAGATCTATTTAGACTTACAGCATTAACCACGAGTTTTAATCACCCCAAAACTTCTCCGGAGCTCAGCAACACGTGGTTTGACCCAGGGCATGTGGAAAGTGGGACCACTGAGCCAGAAGAGACCAGGCACTGGGGTCATTCTGCCCTTTAAAAAGCACAGATGAAGCTCTCCCCTCCCATTCTCATCTAAACAAACAGCTGGAAACTCAGAAAGTGCCTCAATTCATGTTTTCAAATTTCTCCCTGCAGCCCAGGGGTGGGGAAGACACATGGGGCAAGGGTTTCCTAGGAGGGATGAGGAGGTAAAAAACTGGGAAAATGGGGCAAGGAGGACACCTGAGCAATGGGAACAAGGCTGGGCTGGGTGTCCCCACCATGTCCAGCCAGGTGTCACCAGCTCTGTGCCTCCCCTAGGCAGGGAAGAAGCAACAGCCCCAATCCACTCTCACAGCAGTGGTACCAACCTCCAGGGAGCCAGATCCATCTCCTGGAAGCTCATCCAGAGTTTCTGCTCCTCTCTGAGCCCATGAAACCTGCTGGCACTGCCAGAGCTCAGCAGCTCCTGCTCAACTAGGACAAGCTGGAGGCTCTGGGCACATCCTCTCACCCAGCTGTACAAATGGGTTACGAGCACAGAGTGTTTGGAGGACTGTTTCTAAAAAGGACAGCTCATATTTTGTGTTCGGCACTGCAGAACATCTAAAAATGGTGACGAAGTCAGACCAGCATTTATCCACACAAATGGGAAAATATGTCTGTGAAATAAATCTAAATAAGAGAGACAGATTTGCTTTTGTCTCTTTTAGCAGCATGAGGAAAGAGACTGATAAATTAATTTAAAAGAAAAATCACGCTCAGTTAATAAATTTGGTCTAAATATTAATCTAGAGGAAGCGTTACATGCTTTAGGAATTCGGGGAAGAGGACTTTAAAACCCAGAGTGTGTGTTTACAGATTATGTTCCATTTTGCAACAGGTAGGACAGGCTGGTAAACAGCAACAAAAATGATGATTATCCTTGGCTGGCACCTCACAGAAACCATCCAGATTTACTTTGATTAAGTCCTTCATCCACAAGTCAGGCACTGGAGTGCCAATACTGCATGTGGTACTTTCCACAAGGCAGGAAAATACAAATATAGAACTCCAATTGCAATTGAAATCAGTAAGGAAAAAAAAATGGATCTTTGAAACACACCAAATGTAATCAGATACTATTGAAGTTCAATTATTCTTTGTTACATTTAAAAAAAATTGTTAATATGTATTTGATTCTCCTAGAGAATATCACTCAATTAGAAAGCTCTCCAAATTTCAGAACCCATGCTTCTGTGGAGTAAGTGAAAACGTTCAGAAATGTACTTGTCAGTTCCTGTTGCATAATGGGCCTCGTGGCAGAGGAAAGCAAGTTGCACATTCAGTGCCTGCAATTCCAAATTACCAACATGAGTCACGGCTGGGGCTCGGCTGCACGGAGGAGCCCTGTGCCCTAACCCTGAGCTCCAGAGTTAAACATTAGTGATTTCAACAGCCCTGGCACTGACAACAACAACAGCAGAGACACTGACAGAATACTTGAGAGAGGACAGAAAACATCCTTTCCTCCCTGTCATGTCTTGACATCGCAATTCCAAGAAATAACAGGAAAGCAGAAGCAGCTCCTGAGTTGTTTGCTCCACATTCCAGATCTGGGGGTGCAACATGGGGCTGTGCAAGGGGCATCTCTGAGATCCCCTGTCCTGCCCAGAGAATGGTCCAAAGAGCTCCTCAGATACCACCACAGAAGAGATGGAGAACCTCTGCCATGAGGAAAGGGTGAGGGAGTTGGGGTGTTTCACCCTGAAGAAAAGGTGCCTTTCCTAAAGGGGCTCCAGGAGAGCTGGAGAGGGATGTGGGACGTGGGCCTGGAGGGACAGGACACAGGGAATGGCTCCCACTGCCAGAGGGCAGGGCTGGATGGGAGATTGGGCAGGAATTGTTCCCTGGGAGGGTGGGCAGGCCCTGGCACAGGGTGCCCAGAGCAGCTGTGGCTGCCCCTGGATCCCTGGCAGTGCCCAAGGCCAGGCTGGACATTGGGGCTTAGAGCAGCCTGGGACAGTGGAAGGTGTCCCTGCCCGTGGCAGGGGGTGACAGTGGATGATCTTTCAGGTCCCTTCCAACCCAATCCATTCTGTGATTCTGTGATTAAAAGCCAACACAGCAGTGATGAGTCTCGAGTCCATTCCACCACTTCAGGATTTCACGGATTTGCAGTCACCAACGCACAAACATCAGAATCAGCAGCACAAACAACCTTTCTTTAATTCTTCCCATCCCCTTAAAGTCCTCTTCAGAAACAGAGGACACTGAAGAGCATCTCTGTTAGCCAGGGAAATATTAACACATAATCACTGTTAGATTGTACAACCTGACACCAACCTTTTCTCCTCCTCTAGACCCTGGAACCAGCTCTCTAATAACAAAATTTATGAGAGTCCTTTAACAACTCTTGTAAATGATTCACTTAAAAAAGAAAATAAATCATTTTTTATTGCAGTTCCCTGCCTCTTTAGGAAGATACAGCATCCTGACAAATAAAATGTACCTACTGAACAACAAGACCTTAGCTGTGACATTGTGAGCAGTGAAATAACACTTGGAGAATAGATGTATTCCAGAACCAAATATCCCCAGGGAGCTTGGATGTTAAAAGCAACAGCACTTGCAATTTTGGATATACACATCTGAAACGTCCTTCTAGGCTACACCACAAATTTCACAGGTGAAAAAAATGGGAAAAAAGCCCCCAAAACCTAAGTGCAAACCAGAAATGTGCTTCAGAGAGGAGAGATGCTGCAAACAGGGCTGCTTTCTCAGCAAGCAGCAGGACTTCCCCTCTTTGTGATTTACAGATACTTAAAAACAAGTAGGTTAATGAAGCAACAAGGCACTGACTGCAGAGTGCTGATTAATACAAACTTCCCAGCACTGTGATGCATGAGCCAATTCAGCACCAGGGCAATGTCCAAGCTGTTTGCCTGGGCTTATTAAGAAAAAAAATCCAAAAACCCAAAAAACCAAAAGCTTTGCAAAAGCAACAATGGCATTTATTTGGTGTTAAGTAAATAAAATAATTCCTAAGAAATAACTGCCTGCATCTCCCCTGTATGGGGACTAAAACCCCACAGTTTACAGTATTCTACTTTCCACTCTGCATATTGAGCTTGGCTTGCTCCAGTATTTTCACTATTAGCTTTTTAACAGTTTAATTTAAAAGAAGTTTGGCCCAACCAAGCTGATCTGCAGTGAAACCATCAGGGCTCTAAATGTGCCTCTGGCACTCTGAGAGTCTCTGCCTCAGTTTCCTCTTCTCTAAGGTAAAGGCAACACCCCTGGGCTGGGGATTAACCACAGACAGGCTTGGGAAGCCTCTGCAGCACTTAGGAAGATGAAATTTCTCTGTTAGGAAGCACAGGAGCATCCCCTCCTCACCCAGAGGACCAGGAGTCCACATGCCCCCAGCAGATCCCCTCTCCAGCACCCTCTCACAGTGTCCTCACCAGAACCACCTGGAGATGGACTTCAAAGAAAATGAGATGCAGAAGCACCTTCAAGTTCTTCAAGGGGTTTTTTTAGGGCACAGTGATGACTTTGGGAGGCTGGAACATCACACAGCCAGGAGCAGTGCAGGGACACATCACCTCAGCTGCTGGCACGGGCTCAGAAGGGCCAAACTCACATTATATATAAACTATCCAAAAATCCTTTCCCAGAGCTGCGGAACACCTGAAGCTGTGCCTTCCCAGCCTAAATAAGCTGCTGGAGGAGAGAAACCACCCAGCTCCTGTCATCACTCCAACAGCTCACACATCCCAAGCACTCTGATCCTTCCAGTGAACCACAAGATACTGCAGCAACATTTCCTGCTTTTCTTTTATTTTTTTTTTCCCCCCACAACAAAAAAGCACAAACTTCCACATGGTTATTTCTATCTGTCACCAACAACGAAGATTTCCTTCAGATTTCCTTTTTTTTGGTGAGTCCCACCACAAAAAAAAAAAAAAAAAGGGACAGGATTGAAAGGGGAGTTTTGAGTGGAGTGAGACCATACACACGAGGTGGTTTTTTTGAAGCAGCTTTTCCATCTCGGGTGAGGGCGTAGCCAAGCTCAGAAGTGATCTGCACTGCACGGTGGCTGTTCAGCAGTCAATGATACACCACTGGAGGTCTCAACCCAGTTCCCAGTGAACAAATGGCTGTGTAAAAATAGCCATTACCTAAGACGACCATTTTCATTCCAGGACAAAAGAACGTTGGGCTGGAAATTGCAGAATTAATCCCTCGAGTCTGCAACCCACCACAATGTCTCGTGTTTAATTTGCAACAGGGGGAAAAAAAAAAAGAAAAATCACATTGTGGTGACCAAGAACAAAGGACACAAAGAAAGAATTAATTTTAATATTAACTACCACTGAAATAAAGGGCAAATTGCACCCTTCCCTAAAAGAAGGCTCCAGGGAGACCTGAGAGCTCCTTCCAGTGCCTAAAGGAGCTCCAAGAGAACTGGAGAGGGACTTTGGACAGGGGATGGAGTGACAGCATAAGAGAGAATGGCTTCCCACTGCCAGAGGGCAGGGATAAATGGGATATTGGGATGAAATTGTTCCCTGTGCGGGCGGTGAGGCCCTGGCAGAGGGTGCCCAGAAAAGGCCCATCCCTGGAAGTGTCCAAGGCCAGGCTGAATGGAGCTTGGAGCAGCAAAGGCACACTGGCTGGAAACAATGGGCCTCCTAAAATAACAGTCCAGGTGTTCTCTTCCTCCCAGCCTGCTCCACACCCTCTTTCTTCATACTAAAACTTGCCAAATTTATGCCAACAACAACTGCCTGTTGAAATCCTGGGGAAGGGCTGCGCTGGGACGGAAATGAAAAGCTACAAATCAACCTTCAGGAGAGCACCACAGGATGGAAGGGCCATTCAGACAAGCAGAGCATTTATTTGTTGTGACTAACACTGTTAAAAGGAGTAGCAGATTAGCACCAGGTTAGAACCAAACACAGCAGCTGGTTTCCAGTGACTAACCAGGGCAAGCAGGGATAACTGCTCAATGAAGCAACAGCATCTGCCAGAGGAATTCTCCAAATACACCTAAAAGAGTGAAGGTGTGGAAGGCCAAGTTAATGATGATCAGAATGACAGTCAGCTTCTTCCTCATGGCTGCTGTGTTGAACCTCAGGAAAATGTTCCTGAGTGATGGCAGCAGCAAGCATTGCCCCTCACCATTCCCAGCTCCACCACAGCCCCCGAGAGCTCCCATGCCAGCCACGTCCACTCTCCTTTCCCACCAACTGTCCCTCCCTCCAGTGCCACCAACCCCAAAATCAAGCTGTTGCACATGAAGGATTAAAAGGACAAAAAATATTAGAATAATCATAATAATAAAAACTCAGTGAACCCATTTTTTAGGGTTCACAGAGAACCTTTTAGACATGGCCTGAATGTCAGGGTCACCCAGGGAACGCCGGTCTGCAGGTGGCAGCTGCATCCTGCCATCACTGGAGTGTATTAAACCCATCTGAGCATGCCCCTGTGCTCCCTGCACATCACTGAGTATTCAGGGAAGAGCTGGCAAAGGTTATCCCTAAAAGTTTACCTCTGAATCAGTGCTGATTCAGAAAAGAAAAGCAAGCAGATGTTGGATGAGTAACTTGAATGCGCTCGAACGGGATTTCAGAACAGTCAAAAAAAGAAAATGTCCCTGGGGGATTTCTCTGGATTTCATGTTTAGCATTGTGCATATTGATTAAAAGCAGTCACTGGTGCAGGTATTTAATAATGCAATATTGGGTTAACACATGGGCAGAGTGGGACTGACAGCTCCAAACACCTCTGGGGTGCCCAACCCCATCCCAGGGTAACAACACTGCTCCAGACAGGGAGATCTGCCCTCAGCGCAGCTTTTGGGAAGTCTTTAGGACAGTGCATCAAAGCAAACGCTTCTAAACCTGCTATTCTACCCTGTTTTCCCAGCTACAAGCCTGATGTGTCTCTTACAGAGGTCTCAGCTCCCAGAGGAAGCAGTAGTAGTTTGGAATGGAGAACACCTGCAGCTTCCAAGGCCCAAAGAGTGGCTGCTAAAAGAAATGAGGCAACAGACACAAGAGCAACCGATATGCATTTTGACTTGAAAATACTGGTAAATTTTGTGGTTAGCCCAGTTGCAGTGGAGTGTCTGCTGCAGGAAGAGGGCAGGAGGAAGCCCTGATGGCAGAAACACAGATGGAGGGGACCAATGCCACCCCAGACAGGGGGACACAGCCACACTGCTCCTGAGGACACACCTTCCTCCTTCACTGCTGATCCTTCAGGAACTTCCAGCCAAGAAGCTGAACACGCTCAGCTCCATGGCAAAACCTCACAAAAGCTCACATTTCCTCAGCTCCCCCTTGATTTATAAATCTGCCTCTTGCAAAGCCCCATTCCCAATGCCGGAATTCCAATTTGCTACCACAGTCTTTAAACCTACAACTAAAAACTGTCATTTTCAACACTGCCCAAGTGGCAAACCAGAAAAAACTCAAAAACGCAACCACAGAGGTCTTTTTAAAAAACAAAAAAAAAATATTTAGAAACTCCACAGAGCCGTTCTGGCTGCTGCACAGCAATGGGAAAAGCACTCAGTAAATCACCCGCCTGACCGCTGGGCAAGGGCCAGCATTCCCTGAGAACCTGGCTGGCAGCAGCACTTCCACAGGTTCTCCACCACCAGTTCTGCTTGAATTTGCTTTTTAACTACCCCAGAGATATGACATCAGCCTTTGCTGGCAAAACAGTCTCCAAAAACACCAACAAAAACAAGCCCAAGTAAGGCTGAGCTGCAGCTGTGTGTGCACATGGAAAGGTGCAATCCAGCAGAGCCTGGGCTTGGACAGGGCACCCCTCTACAAAGAGTGGTAAGGAAAAAAGACCCAGGTCTATTCAGAAGTGAGAAAGCATAGATAAAGGAGTAAAAATTTAATAAGATTGCCATACCCCGCTTCTTTTTTTTTCTCTTTCCACCCCATTTCTCTCCACCTATTTCAGGGACTGTCACTCAGTCCCACACAAGGGAGGGATCTCCACTGTGTCTTAGAGAGTCTTGTAGGGGAGGAGAAGCTCAGCATTTGCCTACGTGGCTTCAGGTATTTTTCTGGCACACCAAAACCAGAGCCTTGTACAAAACCAGTTGGTAAATACCCACAAGGAGCAATAAAACCACTGGACAATAAGAAAGAGGCAGCCACACTGCTCACACACAACACAAATCTGATTTACATGATGTATAAAACCAATCTAACAGCAAAGGGGGAAACAAGCCCTGTCTCCACATGATTTTGGGGGTGTTTGTAGCACCCACACACCATTTTCCAAACACTATCTGCAAAGAGTGCACTCTGGAGAGAAACTGAGGCAGCAGGCTCAGGGATCCAGATTTTTCATTTCCATCTGTGTTTAGCCTGTTTCTCCTCTCCTCTGTGACTCACCAGAAAAATGGAAGTAGAGGAAACTGCTCAGAGATTAAGCTGAAAAGCAAACACAGAGAAAAAAGGGATGACTTCACACTACGGAGTCCGAGCAGTCTGGTGATGCTGCACACCAGCTGCTCCCAAAATTCACCCTGGTGGCATTGCCCATCCATCTTCAGGGAGGAAAATCACAGTGGACAGGGTGGGCTGCGTGCACTGCTTAGAGAGGCCTCTATGAGTCTCTTAATGCCAGCCCAGGATTTTTATATGGAGCCTCCAGGCACAAAATGTCCTGGGGACAAGTGGTCTCATAATTCATTAAAAAAGGCAGAGAGGGTCAATCTCTGAAACATTAGGCTGGTGGCTACCTCTGTACTCAATTTCACTACTATTTCTCTGCTTTCCACAGTCAAATGCTGCTATTTACTCCCACCTACATACCATCAGGCAGATGGGAGACACTCAGCCTAATTCTCCACCCTGATCCCCCCCCATGTCCCTCCAAAACCTGATTTGGTTTCCTATGCAGCAAGACAAAAATCATATTAAACCGCAGAGGGGGGGAAAGAAAACCCCCACAACCCAACCAGCTATGCTCCACACAGGATTTGCATCTGATCCCACATTTCCTTCACAGCCAGTGCGTATGTTTTGCAGATTTCCACCGTAGCAGGACTTTCATCCCCTCCCTCTGCACAGCCACTGCTTGTCTTGCAGTGTGAGATTGAAGTAGACAAGTGTGAAAGAATCATATAGGGCTCAACATCATTAGGCTCACCCTGAAAGCACAAGAGTTGACAGGTCTGAGGAAGCAACTTCCGATTTTCCCCTGGGGCTCAGATTTGGGAGCTGGGAGGTTGGGGAGAGAAAGGAAGATCCTTAAAAAATAAAGCCAGGGAAGGCTGGGTGTTTGTCATCGTCTCTGCAATCTTGGGGGAGCCGTGAGGCTACTGGGATGTCAGAAATTATGAGGAATTAAATAGCTATGAAAAGCCTCGAGTTAAACCTAAACCCAAACTGCGAAAACACAATAAAAGTTCAGCCTGTTAGAAGTAATGTGCTGGGCAAAACATTAACACATTTACACTTGAAAGTTGTGAAAGAGTCAGGATCACCATGCTTAAAATGTATCAGTCAGACGAGATCTGATTTCAGGACAGAGCATCCTGCACATACATAAAAGAAAGTACTTGAATAGGCGTCATAACACAAACATCCATTTATTTTCTGCCAAATAAGATCAGTGTTCTCTCTCCACAAAATAGTGTTCCTTGCAAAATGCTGGAGCTCAGCTTGCTCCTTTTTTTTACAGAAAAAGAGCTCACCAAATCAAATGGCCCCAAATACTTCAGTTATTAAAACAGGCTCAGTTGCACACTTCAGGGCACTTGTCCTTAATTCAGACTGCTGGGTTTACACAAAATAAAACATAAAATACCCTCACCTTAAAGGCTGGCAGGTCAGCTCTGCCTGAAAACTCAACCAGGCTTTCCACAACTGAATCAATGTCTAAGTTAAGATCCTGCCCACTGAAAAAATCCAGTCCCTTAAAACATGGGGCTATTATGCAATGGATTACCTCATCATCATTCCAGGTAATCTTCAGTGGCTTGTCGATGGATATGGGAGCTGCAGCTTGAAACAACATTTGTGGGGGCTCAGTTTGGGGTGGTTTTAAATTCATTTTATGTTTATGTGCAGAAATAAGTGTGAACCACTGAAGATCAAGTCATCAGTGCTGATGGCCATCAAGATCAGGATCAAGTCTGATGGCCATAAACCAGGCAGGCAGGTACATTTTGTACTTCTCAAGGCCTTTGAGTCTGCCTTGTTCAGAAAACAACACAACAGCTCCATCCAGACAGCACAGAGAGAAAAGGACACCAATACAACCAAACTGGAGGGAAATAAATAACACAATTTATCAGCATGGCCACCCCAAAAGCAACCAATGTGCATCCCAACAGCTCAGAAACGAGGTGAGAGACAAAGAGCAAACTCAGGGGGTTGTGTAAAAAGTATCCCCTCATTTTGGGGAGGTTGCTTCATGACTTTTTAAATAAATACACCTGGCACACAGGTTGCAATGGGAATATATACTCATTAATTTCCAGACCAGTGTCAGTTTTCCAGATCCCAGCTTGTCCCACAACAATGGCTGTAACTGGATACAAACCCTCCAGGTCACTGCTCTGCCTGGGGTATTAGACAGCACTGAGGAATAAAAGGCAGAATGAATATTTCAAGGGGCTGCAGGCACCAGAAGTAATGGATGGGGATGAGAACTGAGCAGCTCCTGAGCTGTCTCATGGCACAAAGTGGGCTGGCTTTCACAAGCCATGACCAGCCAAAATTTCCAGGAGCAAGCCACAATTCACGGCATTACCATTTATGCCCTACCCAGGTGAGATATTTCATCTGCTTGGTTTCCAGGCATTCAGCACTTCTGAAATCACTGAAATCACTCCTGAAACTGCTCTCCACCTGGAAATGTGGGTGCACAAACACTGACTCTCCTAAAAAATTTGGTTTATCTTCCCCTGACTCAACTGCAGCAAGGGGGAAGTTCGTTCAGCTGTAATCCCACAGTTACTACAGTTGTTGGGAGGGACTGATTGAGGTCTCCTCTTTGTAATTTACTGATCCCTCATATCCCCCAAAACTGATTTAACAAGTCCTGCTTGTTAAAGTGAAAACCAGGCAGGCAGAAAACTCTTCCTGCTATTCGGGTGCTTGCCAGAAAACTCAGCTGCAAAATATTTCTGTGCAGCACCGAAAGCCTCTCCCGAAACCTTTCATGTGTCTCTCTACACGTCAAGCTCCCTTTCTTCTTCCTTTTATCTTCATATTTAGATAATTCTCACTAAAAGCAAGGTGGTCGTTCTTTTGAAATTACCATAACATCTCTTGATGGACTTTTAAGATCTCTGCTGCTTGTTACACAGCGCTGCGATGTGTTTTGCCAAGAAGCGAGACATTGTTTATTCTTGTATTAGGGAGACAAAGTGTTTCCCACTTAAAGGGCTTCATCTCTCCTGAAAAACGCAGCAGAAAAAGAGTGGCAGAGCTGGAGGGGAGGAGGCTCCTGATGGCACCGGAATTTCAATTCCATTGATTAGCCAGCATCGCTGGAGTAAGGAGATTTAATGCCCAGCCCGGTGTAAATTGGATTCCAATTGCTGTCCCTGTGTAAAAGGGGGTCTCACATAAAGGATTAAACGCAGGCCAAGGGTGCACAATGAACCCACTGGCTCATTCACAATCAGCTTTGTGTACTCATTAGAAAAGGGAGCTAATCACCCCAGTTTGTGCTGGTTTCAGAGCTGCCAGCACAAAAGGCTGTGACCTCCCACTGCGAGTCAAAGACAAAATATCCCACTTTCTCCCGTGTACCAAAACCTCTCATTTTGTGCCTCTAAAATTCAACCTTCTGATGGACCCACAATAAAAATTAGCCATGGTCAGCAAGATTCAGCTACCCCTAAAATCCCAATTATGTTGCTTAATATAGGGGTTGAATTAGGAAAACTAAACATGTGTCCAGTAAGGAGTCTTCCAGTGACCTAGTTCTGTCCCAGTGTGTGGCTTGCTTGTAAATGTGATTGGAGCATGTGCAATGCAACAGAGCCCACAGATTTCCTAAGCAATCTCCCAGGTAATCAAAAATCACATTTTAAGCAGCACATGGAAGTGTATTCCCACAGTTGTTAGTCCGGCACAGGAAAGCACAGGAGTTAAACCCAAAGTCATGAGGAATTGAAAAATGGAAACTTTGCTGCGAGTGCAGTTTTGGAACAAAGTGCTGGGCAAGGGGGTGTTTTGTCCCCCACAGCCCCTTGGGTCCTACAAGCAGCTGCTTGAAAAGAAAAAGCACTCCAAGGCTGGACAGCAGCCCTTGCACACCCCTGTGTCAAATTCACAGCCCAGGGGTCAGGGTGATGGGCACCTCCACACACCAACGGGTCCTTGAACCCTCTTCACATCTCCCTGGTGTGAAACGACAGCCCAGCCCCTCAAAAACAGGGTGACTCCCACACTGCAGTCACCCCCACAGCCTTCCCTGGGGTGACAGCCCCCATGCTCCATCCACCCTGAGAGCTCACCTTGCTGATGTTCCTGCCCACTGCTCTCCACAGACCCTCGGCACACTTTTGGCCACCACAGCTCTCCCAGCAGAGCTGCAGCCCCTGCCCCTCCCATCCAGCATCTTGGAACAGCTCTGTGCCACTGCTGTGAGATGTGGGATCAGCACTGTGGCCGTGTATTTTTAGCACAACAAACGTTTTGTCCCTTTGGAGATGAGTTAATTGCCCTGCTTCCTCTTCCTCCTGTTCCGTCTCCCGGCTGCCTGGCCAGGCTGTCCTGTCTCCCACACAGCCCAGGACGTGTCACAGACACAGTGAGGGTGTCACCAACCAGCTCATGAAAAATGCCATGGCACTTCCAAACCATCTCCCTGGCTGGGAGAGGAGCTGCTCCATGTGCCCTCTCACTGCACAGATATCATTAAACCACAGGGACACTGCTGACCACTTCTGATTGCCAAGAGGCAATAATGCAACACATGTCCTCCCAGAATCCACCCCAAACACTGTGTCAGAGACACCAAGACCCTCACAAGCAATGAAGTCCACACACTTCATGAGGATTTCAGGGAAAAGTATACCATGATAACAGTAAGGGGTCAAGAAAGGTTCAGCTTGACCTTGCATAATGTTAAATTATCCTGTGCCTAGAATATAACCCTTGGTTTCCAATTTCTCTCTTACTACAGAAAGCCCCAGGCCACAGCAAAACTCCCAGCACCCATCCATTTTCAGATCAGGAAAACAAAGTTTGAAATCCCAAGCAGTCTGAGGAGGTAAGGCCCAGGATCACAACACACCTTTACTGCTTTCCCAAAGAACCAAAGGAAGCAATTCCTGATCCTCTTGCAAAGGAAATGAACCTGATGCAGCCACAGCACCACAGCACTTCTGCAAGGAACAACCAGTGCCAGGCACACCAGGGATCTGCCACACAAGCAGTGAGACCAAAAGTGAATGGTTAATGCACTTACCCCTTTTTACACCCCTCCCAAGCAAGGGTAAAACCACAAACAGGCACAACCACCACCACTGTGTGTGCCCTCCCAACAGGCTCCCAAGCCCAGGGCTGTGGGACATACCATGCTGTCCCATGGAGAGGAAAGCAGGTCAAGAAAACTGAAGAAATGCAGAGAAAAAGGTCAGAATGGTAATTTTCATATTATCTAAAGCACAACTGTTTTATTTTTCCTTAATGGAGGATGTTTAATAGTTTGGAGGAAATCAGTCGACCTTTAAGAAGGAACAATTCTGACAAAGACAATCCAAAAATATGCTGAAGGACCACTCCTGTCGGTGGGGAACAATTTCTCTGTCCACAGGGACCTCTGTCAGGCAAATAAAATCTTCTGTCAGCAGCTGCACACAGAACCTCCAGTGCTGGAGGATAAAATCTGATTGTGTGCACATCTGAGGAGATGGTATCTATTCACTGCCTATTGGCACACAGTGTGCTGGGTAAAAACAGTTTAAGCTAAAATCTCATTCTCCTCTTCAGAAAAAGAAGGAAAGAAAAGCTGTAGTCCTATGGCAGCAACTCCAGTCCAGATGTCTCTCTCTGCTGATTTTTTGTAAGTAGCAAGTGTTTCATTAAATTATAACCTATTGGCAATAAGAAGGCAGAATACTCTGAATGATTTTCAGTGTCACCAAGCTGAACTATTTTTCAAGATACATGAGAAAAAGCCAAATCCAAATGACACACAGAAGCCACAGAGCATTAAAATTAACCCGATATTTTAGACTGAACAATCCCCCAACAGTTAATGAAAAAAACCCACAGATTTTTGTTGTTATTGGAGTTGCATCATATGCACCAGTTTCAAGTCACTGTGTCATAATAACATTAGCAATAATATTCACTGGTTTATTGTCCTGGGAAATCAGTGCTTAGCAGCTTGACATTTCACTAACACGACGCCCTTACGACAGACTGAAGCACTTGAAAAATTCCACCTCACATTTCTGCCACTCAACCAGCACCCTGCAACCAGCACACGAATCTCTGAGCTTCTCCATCAATATATTCACAAGATTCTCCCACCAAGGTGATAATACTCAATCTGCACTTATTTTCCAGATGATCAACTGGACTTCTGCACGCCTTACAACCTGGCCTTTGGCATTCTCAGCAAGAGCAGCATTAGGTCCAATGATCATTATCTCCATGACTTCAATTTTCCTCTCAGCCTCTCGCAATCTCAAACCAAAGCCTTCCAACTCCTTATCCACTGCAGCATGAATAGCATCTCGCTTTTCTGTAATGTCTGCCAAGCACTTAGCAAGCCCAGCACTGCTTGATAAGCCGAATCCATGCCTCCTGACAGTACAGGAGCTGAGAGCAGCCAAGCCTGACCCTCCCAGCTAGAAGGAAGTTTGAAAGTGAAATATCAGGGCCTCAGAGTGGCCACTCTGCCTGGTTTTTCCTCCACAGTTACTGTGAGCACACAGTGCCTGACATCCCACTCCTGGGGTTGCACCACCAGCTCCTACAAGCTGCCCACATTTGCAATCCACCAACCATCAGCCCTAAAGGCTGCCTTGGGTTGCACCAACAGGGTGCAATTCTGCAATTCTGATACAGATTGTATTCTGGCTCTGTCAGTGTCTTCTTTTTATTTTTGTTCATTTGCTTTTTTGTACTACTACATTTTTAATATTTCTAGTAAAGAACTGTTATTCCTGTTCCCTTATCTTTGCCTGAAAGCCTCTTAATTTCAAAATTACAATAATTCAGAGGGAGGGGGTTTACATTCTCTATTCCAAGGGAGGCTCTGGCTTTTCCCTGGCAGACACCTGTCTGTCCAAACCAAGACAAAGGTCCATGCAGGTTTATGGCAGCTTAGCCAGAGGAATAAGTTTTCCATTCCTAAATATTGGATTATACCCCAATTCCAGAGGTAAAAATGGCATGGCAAACAAGGGAGGCAACTGTGTAACTTGGCTTTCAGAGTTCCAAGAGGTGAGAGAAGGGCCCCAAGCACAAGTCCCTTCCCCAGAGCCCTGACACTGCCATCTTTTCTTCTCCTGAGGACTCCAGACATGTCAGTTCCAGATGCACACAACAGATGAGCCCTTTCCTACCTCACTGAGAGTTAGGAAAAAAAGCTACCTGGGTATGAAAACCACATGGCATCTCCCTTACAGAAATATCCTCACTGATTTCCCTTCTGTGGGTTCATTGGGATCCCCATGTCATGGTTTGGGAGCAGCAGAGTTCCCACTGCACCTCTCCATGCATTACCCTCACTCCCAGTGCCAAGGCTGAACTCTTCTTACTGATTTAAACCCACCCTGCTTTTTTTCAGGGATCTGCGAAGAATCAGTTGTGGGCTACGAAAATAAATTCTATAAAATAAAGATTTTTTGGGTCGTAGCAGGGGGGAAGGGGGGACGGAGAAGAAGGAGAGAGGCTAAAAAAGACATTAGCTCTCTTAAAAAATCAAAATATAGACAACTACAATTTGATTCTTCCATCACCTGAAGAATACAAACAGCACCAAAGTGCATACACTCTAGAAAATTATTACCTGAAGGACTCCTGACACAATATTTGATGTACAACACCTCCTCTGCTCTGAATTGCAGCCTCCTCCATGAGGGAACAAAATGGAATCACAGAATCATCAAGGTTGGAAAATCCCTCCAAGATCATCAAGTCCAACCACACCCTCAGCACTCCCAAGGCCACCACCAAACCATGTCCCCAAGTGCCACATCCCTAGGGTTTTTGAACCCCTCCAGACACAGGGATTCCACCACTGCCTCTTCCAGAGGGAAGCAGATGGGGGTGGAGGACGAGGAATGGCATTCATGTTTGGATTTAAAAGTGAGAACTTGGAGAGTTGGGGAGAAAGGACTGGGGAAGGAAGGGAGGGCACTGAGAGCCACTGCTGGAGATGGGAACAGTGAGTGCAGGGCATGAGGATGAAGCAGCTCAGACTGACAGGAGATGCTGCTCCCCCCAGCAAGCCCCCAGCAGAAGACAGCAGAATCCACCAGCTTGGTTTGGTATTTGTTATTTCTTTCTTTAAGAGCTACATAAACATTCTGATTAATAATAATGGACCTGTTACTGCTTCCACTATGCCCAAAGGGAGCAAAATCAGGTTTGGCATTTGCAATTAAGACTGCTAAACCAGGAGTTACCAAGTGTCATGTTAGAGAATAGAGGGCTTGATCCTGGGCAGTGCCGAGCGCTCCCAGCATCGCTCAGTGAAACCATCAAAAGCTTCTATTAATTTTTGTTTAATATACCTAAATTCATCCTGTGTCTAAAGGATGTGCTCAAGCTACGTGGCTGGGTCACAGCAGAAGAGAGGCAGGGAGAAAATCTTTCCCCTGGGAGAAGTCAGCTCAACCTGACTGAGAACAGGAGGCAGCAGGTGGCCCAGCACGGATCACATCCCACACCCTCCACGGGATCTGCTCCCTGCTCAGGTGGGCACAGCAGGAAATCAGGGTCAGACAGAACCCATCAGGCTCCAAGAGTCCAGCCCTGAATTGTACCCTCAAGGACTCCAATGCATTTGTTGCTGGAGCTAGTGGATGTCTCATCCTATTTACATAATATATGACCTAATTTTGTGTTCACTGAGTATTTAATTACAGCCGATTGAATACAAAAATGACTCAAAATACTCCCAGCACTAATAATTAATGTTTTAATTGTGTTTTCTTCGTGTGGTTGGGGTGTTTTTGCCTTGCATGCAGCATTTAAATAATTTGAGCACATATTAAAAAAAAAAATTAAATAAAGAAAATGCACTGCTCCTTCTGGAACCAGTTCAGAAGGGACCAGTGCTTGTTTAACGTGGCGGCCCCTCCTTTTTCTCTCCACAAACATAGGGATTCTGCATTTCACACTCCTGCTACCAGAATTAATAATTCCAGCCCATGTTGTGAACTAGAACCTCTGTCAGTTCAGTCACCCCACTCCATCCCTCCGGGACAGGGCCTTGTCAAGCCGTGCAGCATCATCTGCTGCCTCTGGCAGAGCTGAGACACAACTGTGTGGAGAGGAACCCGAGCACAGCTGCTCAGCAACCGCTCCCCCAGCACAGGACAAAGTGTCTCTGTGAGGAACACCAACTACTCGCCAGGATTTTCAAGATATTTCATAAGGATCTCCTTAATAAGTGTGTATCTCCATCCCAGGCAGGGCTGGAAATCCCCGTCCCGTTGCAACAAATCCGATCCTGACCATTTCTCAGGGCAGAGGGGAAATAGCTTTGCAATATTGTATTTCAGCTCATCAAAAGTCTTTGGAATGACCAGTTCATTAAGCCAGTTCAAAACATTTCACACTTGAGATAGTGACAGATTAAAAAAAATAAATAAAAATTGAAAAACAGCAGAAGGATCAGTAACTGTAGAATTGTTCACATACTTCAGATTGAAAGGGTTTACATGTTCCAAAAACTTCATGAATTACGTTTACTGAATCTATAAGGAACAAATCCACCAAAGAATCATTACCACAACGTACTGGAGCAATATCAGTCCCCCTGCAGCACATCCAGGAGTACTCTCCGTGTTTTCTTCCCTGGGAATGACTCAGATAATGATAGCAAGTGGTAAATTAAATCATACCAGTGCTATCTGAGGGCTGCAATCCTTTATAATTAGGGGGCTTTGTTTGTTTAGGGAAAAAAAAATCACATTTATAAAAAGCTTATCTCGGGGATAAGGGACCATTGTTTTTAGACTGTTTTTTAATAATGCCAGCCTTAAAAAAACCCAACAAAACAACAACAAAAACCCCAACCAAAAACAAACTCTAAAAGATCTTCTAAGCAGAGGGTCATTAGAAATAAAACAAAACATTAGCCTGTAAACCACTGTTTCTGCAGAGCCAAAAAATGCTCAATATATTAACCCCACATTAAGTTAGACCATCAGTTTTCACCTTGAATCGAACTAATTATTCTTTCCAAAATTAGTTTATTAGAACAATAATCTCCCCCTCCTGCTTCTTTTGCTGAAAGAATAATTCCGTTATTACATGGCCGTGATATACACCAAGAAAGCAGAGTGCTGTAGAAAGGTCTTTCAGCTTTTGAGATCAATACAAATTATTATGCTCAGCATTTCTCTCTCCAGATATTTACACCACGCTCATCACCTCAGTATCCCAGCTCAATACAAGAAAAGCAGGAACTTGTTCACAACGCAGCATATTTCATCTTCAAGTGCTTGACAAGCACCAGCCAATATCCAGAACTCCCTGGTGGCTGCTCTGATGGAGCCACTCGGGTTTAGAGGCTGAAAGGGCTCAGTGCCCAGGACAGGGTTTGGGCAGGAATTGGGCTCACCTGGTCCAAGAACCCCCAGGTGTGGCAGCCCCCTAAATCTGCAGGCACCTGAGCCCACAGCCACGTTCCCCAAGGTGCTGAGTCCAAAGTTTCCTTCACATCCCTCCAGCTCTGTGCCCATCATCTCTCTGGATATAAAGAATTGTCCTCTCTGTCCTTTCCTGCCTGGGCAACTCTGGAAGGTGCTCCAGATTCTCCAGGCTTTAAAAGATCACCTTGTCCAGTGCCAAACCCTTCTCTGCAGTCTGTATTTAACCCAAATTTAGGGCCCCACTCAAGGATCCAAGCTCTTAAAAATAAGATGCTGCAAAAGCCAAGTCTTCTATTAAATTTAATCCCAAGAAACCTCTGACATCAGAGCCACAGTGACTAATCCAGCAATGATCAGTGAAGGGCTTTGCTCCACAGTCAGTTCAACCACCAGGAAAAAAGACTGGAAACAATCTCAGGATTTGGGTCTTGTGGAAACCTGGTGCACATCACCCACACAGCCCCTGGGAGGGATGGCAGAGTGATGCCTGAGGAATCACTCCACTGGTTTTTGTTCAAATGTAAGAAATCCAAGAAAACCAGTGCTGGAGAAGGCCAGTCACAGTGACTCTGTCATGGACAGAGAGTCAGCAGTGACATTTGGATCTGCTTTTGCTGTCATTTCCTGAGGTACAAGGTAGGCCCCCCTCACCTGGGCCCTGGGAAACTTCAATGCAGAACAAAGACCAACATTGCCTATAAATACCCTTTTAATGCATCACTCTTATTGTTTCTAACGCCTCAGATTAGGTTTGGTTTCATTTTTAAATGGAAATTAGGTCTTCATCAACCTTGAATGCTTGTTCTTGATCTACCAGTTACACAGATTATCTATTCATCCTTGCTGGGCTTTGATGAGGATTGCTTGAATACCTCTTGGAAATGAACAGCCCTTGGTAATCACTAGTCTTGATTAATAAACACAGCCCCAACCAATATCCAATCTGTCATCTAACCACAGAGACACTAAATAAACTTATGTTTTTTAAGAGTCCAGAATATGGGGGGGATGAGAGTGAATCTGGAGAAATTACTCTAAGGACTTGCTTCACTTTTTATTTACTACCTAGTGACGTTTTCTTAATCAGCCATTTTCTAGTAAAGTTTTATTAATTTTAATAGCAAACACACAACACAAGTCCATATATTCATCTGCTTTAGTCCCTGTTTAACTCCTACTGAACACAACTTAGGACTTGAACTTGGACACAGTTTTTTCTCACTAGAATAGCTATGAGACTTCCCAACCACTGTGATTACAAGGTCCACAAAAATTTCCAGGAAAGGAATAAATAGGATATTACCTGAATCATTATATCCACAAGTTAATCAAGGAAGGACAATTCAGAAGGGAGTGGTTAAAAAGGAGGAATTTGTAATCTCCAGCAGGGGTTTGATGGTTGCATATCCCCCTGCTTCCTCCTGCCCAGACCAGGGCTCTCCATATAGGAGGAGGAGAAGTTGTAGGAAAGAAGAAGAAAAAAATAAAGCTTCCTTTGTCTTCAACAGATTTTATAGTTTCTGTTTAATATTTCAATGAAGTATTTACTTTTCTTGTACTTTATGCTTTAATTATTCATTACTGAAATCAGTTTAAAGAGCTGCCATGCTCTTAAATGAAGTTCTAAAAACGATACCTTGGAGCTCCCCATTTATTGTAGTTTAGTGACTTTCATCTCAAGCCTGCTCTGACAAACTCATTCCAGACACCACACGAGGAGCTTCTGCAAGGGCTGCCTACAAATCACATGCTGAGGCAGCAGCAGAGGCAGCAGTTGGCTCTTTCTGCCCATGCAGGATGGTGAAAGCCCATCACTGTGTCTGACTGCACAGGTTAAACACCCCTGGGGGACGTGGGAAGGGTTTGGTGTCACTGTGGGTCCACCACACAAGCAGTGGAGATGATCAACATCCAACCTTAAAGGCAAAACACAGGGAAAAAGGAGGGCAGAGAATTCTGAGTTGGCTTCATGGCAGCTGGTGACACAGCTGGGAGCAGGACTGATGGACAGGATCCTCCACCCACAGCCACCTTCTCCCCAAGTTCCTGTGTGAGAGGTCTGCAGCACATGGAACATCCAGACAGGGCTGCAGAGGGTTTGCAGATAAACCCTCATCCCCTCATCCCCAGAAGAGAACAGCAAAACACAGCTCAGAACAGCAAACACAGCCACAGCAAACTCAGGTTTGAAGTTCACCTGGTGCCTTTTCACAGCAAGACGTGCCTGTGGACAACCCAAAACCTTGCTGGCACTGGCAGCACCTGACAGTAAAAATCCTGCCTGAAACTTCTCAGTTTGTCTTTGCAAGGAAAACCAGAGCTGTCATCACCTCACCTTCACTAACCCAGGGCAGCTTTCAGAGGCCAAGTCCCTGCAAATGGTGCAGCTTTTGACAAATTACCATGGTCAGACCAGCCTGAAGGTCCCTATCACCTGCCAACATGTCTGAAATTGTGTTCCCTGGTCTCTCCTGAAGTGCAGCTCGTGGCAGTGATGACGGTGAGTCCCAGGTGCTGGTGCAAGCACCGAACACAGAGATGATTTCAGCTCGCAGTCCAACTCGATATCCCTCTAAAGGGAGAGGGGAATAGAAACAAGCAGACTACACTGGTCAGTGTGACAGTCATTTGTCACCAGATGAACTGTTGTCAGGTCTGGGGCACTTCATTTTTTTCACTTCTTCAGCATCACGGCGGTGGAGATGATTGAGAACAACACTCTGGTGTCGGTGCAGATCTGGAGAAGGCTCCCAGCAGGGAAAGCAAGATGTTTGTTGGAGTGTTGCAGGAAGGGAGCTGCAGAAGTTGGCAGCACAGCTTTGAGGCGGGTTCTGGTCAGAATCAAACAGAACAGTTTGGGCAGGAAGGGACTTCAGAATTCCTTGGGCAAGGACACCTTCCACCATCCCAGTGCTCCAAGCTCCCACCAACCTCAGACACTCCCAGGGATCCAGGGGCAGCCACAGCTTCTCTGGGCACCCTGTGCCAGGACCTCCCCACCCTCCTAGGGAGGAATTCCTTCCCAATATCCCATCTATCCCTGCCCTCTGGGAGTGGGAAGCCATTCCCCTTTCCTTTTATCACTACATGTCATTGCAAAAAGCCTCTTTCCAAAATACGCTGCTGTTATTTCATGAACAGTAGATACAATGTAAAATCAGACCCTGAGAGTAATTACGAGGTTCAGGATAATGCTACTATTATTTCTGGTGCTCAGTTTCTCTATCTGGTGTCTAATGCATCTCAGAAGCTCATTATTAACCTCAAAAAAAAAAAAAAGTGTCTCTATCTAATTCACGAACTGTGAATACTAAATACTTTCAGATTGTGTTTTGTTTGTTGTTGTTGCTTTTTGAAGAACTCAAAATTTTCAAAACATCTAGAGGGCTCCTAAGGAATAGCATAAAACAAATACTTTGCATTTTCAAAATTAAAATTCTGGAAGAGGCTCTAAACCTAACACCAAACACTTATGCAACTTGAATTTTAACCATCTTCACATCCTTAATCTTCATCATGTTTAGTACATTACATTTCTTTGACAACTAATCAATCAAAGGCATCATACCTTCTGTAAAGCTGCCAATTTAGTGTCATTTTGCCCTCTCTCAACAACGATTTATTTTCTACAGAAACTTCCTTGTTTATTTTATATATGTATAATTTATATACATAAAAACATAGCAGAACGAAGAGGGGGGAAATTGGAAAAGCAAAGCAGCCAACACAATATTGCACCACTCAGGACTGTCAGGAAGAAACCCATGGCTTTCCACGGATCCACAGCCTCTCATCAACAAATCATCGAGGACATCCCCACGACTCAGTGTCCAACACGGAACAGCAAAGAATTGGCTCTAAAAGGACTAAGAAGCTCTGGAAAGAGGCCACGGAGGAGCCAGCAGCAGTAATGAGCTCTGCTGAATGAAGAGAGGAGCAGTTTTCACAGCTCTGGCAGAGGGGATGGTTGTGAAATGCAGTCTGGTGGTTGTGCTCCGCCAGGAGAGCGCTGCCGAAAATAAAACCCGAGCGCAGCGCTGTTTGTCCACGGCCTGACATAAATGTCAGAAAAGATAAAGGGAGAGAGTGGAAAGAGATCAGCATTAAATACTAACAGAGGAAACAGCACAGGACTGCTGGAGGAAATGGCAGCTCCAAAATCACGGCAAATCTCCCCCCAACAGAGAAGTGAACATCACGGGATGCCCACCAAGAGCAGATGTGTCCAGCAGGATCCTGCTGAGGGAAGGTGGATCCTTCTGTCAGATTCTGCTCTCCCTAAAAGCATGGCGGGGTTTCAAAAAGAGATTGATTTCCTAAACGGGAACAACACCACAGCCTAATTCCATTACTTTCACGGGAGCTGGATTTGAAAGGTCTATTCAGGTGCGATGGCACCTTCTGGGAAAAGGTGGTGAGGAATCAATTCTATAAACCACGGTGATGGAGGCCACTTAAAAAAAACAACAGAAACAATCAAATCTTTCACAACAATTCAAAGAACCACCCCCTAAAGCATCTGATAGCCACAAGAGCAGACTGTCCTTGCAGCAGCACACCTGGCCTCATCCCTGTCTGCTCACACATCCTGGGAATCCGCAGCTGCTTCCTAAAACTTTCAGCAAAATCCTGGGAGCATATTTTTCCCAAAATAACCTCAGGGTGAGGAATACAGACCCAAGGCTTGCTCTGGCTAGGTGGCCTGGGGGAATGGGGCAGGGCCATCATCAGTACAGAGCCTTGGAAGGGGCAGGGAGCTGGAGAAGAAAAGGCTGGAATATCCCTGGAAGCAAGGGATGCCAACACTGACTGGGAGCTGATATAAAGATGTATCCAGCCTACAATCCTCCCCCTCAGCATTAAAGCACACCCATCCCACACCATGGCAGCACTGCTCTCAAACAGCTTTAGGAAGAATCCAAGGATTTCAAATCTGAATGACAGACTCGGAGAGGAGGGGAAGGGAAGCTCCCACCTGCGGGAAAGGCTCACAGGTGCTCCTGAACTCATGAGCAGAAACCTGCACGGGAAGAGAATAAAATTCCAAAACTCAAACACCCAGTTAGGGAGGGCAGCTGAGCACACAGCAGCCTCCCAGCTCGTAGGGTATTGGTTTTAATGGCTATTCATAGATTTTACCAAAACTTCTTGGTCACCTTGGCAGTCCCTGCCAAGCTGGTGAGCAGTGCTGTGAGATCTGGGTGGGCTGCACAGTGACCTTTCCACACCACCCATAATTTGCTGAATTAACAGTTCCTCATGCTGCTTTCAAATACAGATCAAATGACTTTTGAGCTACCACTCAAGTCTTAAAAGCTTCTTACAACCCACCCTAGAGCCGGCTCCAATTTGGCGTGCTGGGCACAGAAAACCTGTGCAAGCCCTCAAGATTAAAACTTCTGCCCACATTTTACTGCACTGGCACCTAGGAAATAAAATTAAGTGGTCCAAGGTCCCAGCAGGCCCTAAAGGTACCTCCCATCTTATTTCCAGAAGTTGTACCCAACACCTTGTGTTCAGAAATTCTTGTACTTCCCTTTCCTGTCTCAGAGACTTCAGTAATACAATTATTCCCTCACACTGTGCAAACTGAGACATAAAACTTTGCCCAGAAACTATAAAGGATGTATTTCTCTGCAATAAGATGCATCAGAGTCCAGATTTCATTATTTTCCCCCAGTTCTGATCATGTTTCAGGGGCTCTTGGGAACATCACAAACAGCAACTCCTCTGCCCCAAAAGCCAACCCAAAAGCCAACCCAAAAGCCAACCCATGGCTGGGCAATTCTGCCTTGTCCTGCCTGTCCCACCTCAGGAAGGTTGGCCAAGCCTAGAAGGAACTGGTTTTAGCTGTCTGTGAAAGGATCAGTGGGGAATATCCCAGAGCTGGACATCAGTGAGGGGAAGAGAAACTGTCAGATATTAAGCCCCCAATAAAGAAATGCAGACATGTTTACCAGCTCATACTCACCACCCTCTATTACCCAGCCAGTGTAGCTCAGGAAGCACTTTCATCTGGCATCTGCTGAAAGGTGTAAGGCAACACTGCTCCCACTGCCAAGGTCCTGGGCCACTGTGCTGGCAGGTGACATGTCCCCACAGCTGTTCCTCCTTCCTCTGATTCTAAAGAATCCTGTTTACTCCTCTCTTGTGCACCTCCAGGCAAAAATGGCCCTTTAGCTACTGTACATCTTATTTGTCCTTGCTTTTGCAATAAGCACTCACATCAATGAGTGTTTAAAACACTGCAAAATTCAAAAGAAACTCCCCTAGGTGGTCTATGCATACAAATAAGTATATATTTTGCTTTTTTCATAAAAAGACACCCTGCAGGTTTCAAGCTCCTCTCACTGCAAGAGATATTCTCAGGCAACAATGCTGATTTGGTGTAAGCTGATCCGTATCACTGAATCCTGCCTTTGTTTTTGGCAGTCCCCTTTCAAGGTGACTAAATTAAAGTGGAAGTACAATTCCAGGCAGCCCAACAAGGGGCAAGGCTGTTTTGCAAAATCTAAAAGGCTAAATAAGATGAAGGAGACCTTCATGCTAAAGAATTAGCTCATTTTAAAAAAAAAAAAAAAAAAAAAAGGTGCTGAGAATGTCACTGGTCATCATGGAATCAGAATCCAGGAATTGTTTGGGATGGAAAGAACCTTGAACACGTTCTCCTTCCATCCCCTGCCATGGGCAGGGACACCTTCCACTGTCCCAGGCTGCTCCAGCCCATGTCCAACCTGGCCTTGGGCACTGCCAGGGATCCAGGGGCAGCCACAGCTGCTCTGGGCACCCTGTGCCAGGGCCTGCCCATCCTCCCAGGGAACAATTCCTGCCCAATCTCCCATCCATCCCTGCCCTCGGCAGTGGGAAGCCATTCCCTGTGTCCTGTCCCTCCATCCCTTGTCCCCAGTCCCTCTCCAGCTCTCCTGGAGCCCCTTTAGGCCCTGGACAGTTGAACAACTCCACACCAGAACTGGAAAAATTACACCAGCAGGTGAAACCAACACCAAAGCTCCTGACTCGGAACCCCTCACATTTAATGGTCAGAGGTATGGGCAGAGTTTAAGAAGCTGCTTCCTCAGTGAACCTGATTTACACGAACACAACTGGTCTGGCTCAGTCCAAGCAATTCAGCCCAAACCACACAGCTTGTCACTAACCCCAGCCCCTCCAAAACCATTATGCACAGAAGATATAAAGAGACAAATGGAGAAGATATCTAAGTTCCTTTTAAGTGTGTGAGCCTGAAATTGCTAAGAAAAAAATATTTGCTGTCTGCACCTGTGTGAAATTGAGATCAGGGCTGTAAGTGCTCTCAGCACTGTGCATGCTGTGGCACCAATACACTAATCACCCAAGGGTTCAGCAGCCTCGTTAAAATGCATCAGCAAAGAGCACATTTCCTCATCCAACAGACTCCAAAAACGAGCTGATGCACCCTCCCTTTGCAGCAAAACCAGGGCTTGTCAATACGGGCACCTGTGTGCACCCTAAACTGAGATGTCGGTGAGCCCATGCCCCATGTGAGCACTGCCCACAGGTGTGTGTGGGGGGGTGCCTGCAGTTCCAGGGGTGCTAAAGCACATTCTCAGCTTTTGCATAGAGCAGGTCACCTCAGACAGAGCCATTCCTCACGTACAACAAGACTGGCCCTGCCACCCCAGCTCACCACACACGAGCCTTTCAGCCTGGCTAAAAAACACACCCCTAAAGTGTAGGGGTGTACTCAAAGGTAGCCCTGGCAAGTCACTGCTGGGAATTCACAGTACAGGAACCCCAGCAGGAGACCAGGAAGGGAAAATCTCCAGGTACAACATCTGCTATTCCTGCCATGACCAATTCCTCCTGTGGGAGTTACTGGACCTCTGTGCAGCCCTGGGCCAGTGATCCATCCTGCTCACCTGTGGAGCTGGAGGGTGAAAACAGGAGCACACCCCAGCCCAGCTGCAATTCAGGGAGCTGAGCCCTGACACACACAGAGCAGGGACTCTGCAGGCCAGGCTTTGCTCACAAAGCCCAGCAGAGCCCCCGAGCTCTGGGGCTGCAGGGACAGCCCGGGCAGGTGCTGCTGCCAGCCCTGCCAAGCTCACCAAACACACTCAAGGCCAGACTGCTGCACACTAAAATAGCTGCTGCATGAAAGGCACAGCCAGCTCTGCATATTCAAGATCAGAGCAGAGATAGATGATGAGATCCTCTGTGCTACGCACAAAAGCCAAAAATCACCAGTGCATTTACAGTTCAATATTCGCCTAATCCCATCTTTATTTCTGGTGCATAAATGAAGCTCATTACAAATTATTTTCTTCAGAAAGCTACCAGCAACCCAAAATAATTTATGAATGTGCTGTTTGCATTTATACATCCTTGACACCCACAGCAAACATCAAAACAAGGAATGCAGTCAGTCACGTTGGTTGTAATACACGATTCCTCTTTTCTCCGTGGATTCTGTCACAGCTACACCCAGCAGGCTCCTTCAGCAGCATCTTTTATGTTATCAGGTGTACATACACACAGGTACACATGTCCACTTTGTGGGGGCTCATTCTCAGCCCAATTCTCTTGCTTTCCTGCATGAGCAAAGGCATTTTGTGACAATGCACACACATCTATTGAATAATCATTGGTACAAAATAAATAGTAAAACGTTCTGACCCTGCCCTCTGTGTTGCTCCCCTCCTCACTCTCACACTACACCATTTGCCCACCATCTGCAGTAAATGGTGAGGTTCTGACGTGCAGGGACACACCAGGGATGGCAGCGAGTGCTGTTGGTGCAGGAATCACAATAACACCACAGCCTGTCCCACCCGGAGAGACCTGGAACATCTGCCAGCCCAGGACAGGCTGGTACAGGATGCTGCCATCCCACCTGCCCACTGGGTTATTCCCTCCTAGCACCCAGGAGGCAAAGCTGATGTATCAGGACTTGCCTTGCTTTCAGCATTTCCTTCCTTGAGCCCTTCAAAAGGATACATATCTCAACAAACAAATACAGGGATAGAATTCCCCGTTTTTTAAAATTACTATGATTGTAGGAGCACACACACATCCCATGAACACATCAGCACACAGAGCAAGGACAGGGTGAGCACTGCCAGATGTGCAGGGGCTGCACAGCTGGCCCAGGGACACAGGTGGCACGTGGCCAGGGGGTGCTGCTCAGGGTGTGGGCACTCTGGAAGTGCCTGGAGCAGCCTGGGTGGCTCTGCCAGGACTGGTGCCCACTGGGCAGGGGGGATTTGTTCAGCCCCAAAGCCTTTCCAGCCACTGAACCCTGGCTCTGAACACAGGGAAGTGATGAACAGCAAAGCCGTGGCTGGTGAGAGCTGAGCAGACACAGGAGGGGCTGGGCAGGAGGGAGGGATGCCAGAGAAGCCTCCACAGCTCCTTCCCCTCAGGGCTGTGCTGCAGGACAGAGCCTGGGCTGAGAGGAGGGGGCTCAGCTCAAGGTGGAGTGGGGGGAGACTCCAGCCCTGCTGCCTTTGTCCCCTCCAGCCAGTCTGGATGGGGCTTGGAGCATCTGGTCCAGGGGAAGGTGTCCCATGGCAGGGGGTGGGATGAGATGAGCTTTGAAGTCCCCTCCAAGCCAAACCAGCCTGGATTCCATAAAGATTTACCAGCAAAACCACCCCCAGGGCTCCCAACAGCTCCCACACGTGCAGAGCCCAGATCTCCCGTGCCCCCAGCACATCCCACACGTCTGGATGTGCAGGATCCAATCTGACCACCCCAGAGAAAGCCACCACCACAGCCTGAGAGCACCACAGCTCCCTTTCTTCCTCAGGCCTTTGTGTTTGCAAGAACCAGACACAAAGAGGGACTCTTATTATCAGCTCTGCACTGAGCACACACACACACAGAGCCCTCCTGATTGCACACACCAGGTAAAATCAAGCATTAGGAATTTTCCTCAAACGTTGTGGTAACCTCACTCCATCAGCCAATGGCTCTTTTCCTTCTAAGTCCTTGGACAGCAGTTATTTTATACCAAATTCAATGTTTGGTCTGTGCAGTATGGAAATTCAGGGAAAAAAAAAAAAAGAGGGGGAAAAAAAAAAGAGAGAATACTACATTTAACACATTTGCCAATACAATTAATCGAGTACAACTTCACAAATAAGCAGGCCCCTCTGCCCCCAAAATAAAAAAAAATNAAAAAAAAAAAGAGAGAAAAAAAAAAAGAGAGAATACTACATTTAACACATTTGCCAATACAATTAATCGAGTACAACTTCACAAATAAGCAGGCCCCTCTGCCCCCAAAATAAAAAAAAAATAAATTAAAAAAGGGGAAAAAAACCAAACCAAAACAAAGCAAAAAAACTAGAGTGCAAATTTAGGAACTGAGAATGAAGCTTGGAAATTTGCCACTAATGGAGAAGAAGGGATATGGCTTATGAAATAACCCCACCGTTTCTGTGTATAATCATTATTTTCAGTTTGGCCTCCCTAAATTAAATCGGTTTTAATCTTCCCTGCTAAACTGGCACAACGCTGACTCCAGCTTTTGGGTGTCCATTTGTTCTACCACATGACATCACGAGATGCCTGCCAATAACAGGGAGATGCCTAAAAGCCTTGAAATTCTTGGCTTTGGGACTCCAGGTTTTCTGAGAACTGTTAATTTACTTTGGCTTAAATCCTAGATTTTGGCTCCACTTGAGGAAAGTAGTTCTCACACAGTAATTAAACTTGTAGTGGACAACACTGAAGCAATAGGGGACGAGCTGCAAAGACAGGATGTTGTCTAGGCACGTTTTTCTGAGCTTTCCCTTCTTGCAGCCATGAGAAGAAAGCACTGAAGGACCAATAACACAATTTAAGTTCTAATTAGAGGAATCAAGGAAGGAGAAATGGCATTTGTTAGACAAAACTTTATATATAATTACAAAATTGGAGAAAGCCAAGCTGTCAATTGGAAAACAAACTCAGACCCTGTAAAATTCATTGCAGGAAGCAGCAGCAGTGAAATTACTTATCCCAAAGGAACATTTCCTGGCCTCTGAGCAGCATCCTTGTGCTGGTGCACAGCAGGAGAAGCCTCACCTCTCCCACCTGCATGAGGATTCTCCTTAAAACACACTGAAACCAGGGGACAGCACAAAGACAGTGCCCTGACCCTCAAAACCATCCTGGACAGAGGCCCTTGGCCGCTCCTTAATGGGAATTTGGCTGTATTTCCCTGCCCTGCTCGTGAAGCAGGAGAACAGAAATGGCACAAGACTGCAAGTTCAAACACATTACAAAATAGTCTGCAAAAATAGCTGGGCCTTGTAAGAAATATCCTTCTCCATGGAAACCACCAGACGCTCCCAATTCTGGCAGACTAGAGAAAACGGGTTTGTATTATTAAAGGAAATGTCTGTGCATTTGGGCTTTTATAATTCTAACCTTCAGCAAGAGAGGTGCAATTGCTGGTGTCCAGCACAGGTCAGCTGAAACTTCCCACAGCCTTCCCTCTCCTGGTGCAGGGATGTGAAATCCCCAAGGGACAGACGGGTGGGCGGGGGGTTTGCTTTGCAGGTCTCTGCAGTGCTTTTAATTACAGATGGAGAATGGAAAGAAGCAAGGAACAAAAAAAAGACCCCTTGGGGTTTTAAAACACCTGTCCACACAAATCAGACACCTCCACGTGTTTTTGTGTGGAACGAGGCAAAGCAGTGCTGCTGCAACACATTAATAAATGCAATGTATATATTTCAGCATCTGTGTATTCCAAACCTCTCACACTCAAGCAAGTGCAAGATAAGCCATTACTATTCCCTCCCTCACCCAAAACAGTTTCCACTTTGGATGCCAGGTGGGGAACTATAGATTAATTAACTCCCAACTGGCACTGATGGGATAATTACAGTCTCCTGTCTCTGGATTTCACTATTTCCAGCTGAACTCCCACACCAAAAAGCAAATCCTAACCATGAACCTCCACTTCTCTGCTGATTCCCAATAGGGCACTGACCCCTTACCTGTGGAGGCTGGGATTCACAATTCAGAAGAACTTAATAGAATATTTTTAAAGAAATAAAAGTGCTGCAGCCTCAAAACATGAAAGGGCTGGGCTACAAAGGAGCACTCATATAGAGAGCAATTATATTTTTGATATCTAATGGTTCTGCCTCAGGAAGCAAGAGCTGGCTAGCATCAAACTGTATAAAAGAAAGGATTATGGGCTCATGAAAAAAGAATGCCATTTTGATTTAAAACCCAGCAAAGCATAGTGCAGATTTGTTATTTTAACTCACAGTGCTTAATTCCTATAACAAGCCTGAATGCCATTAAGGACGAAAAATACACGAAATACTTGTGGTACAAGACATTAAAAGTAACCTCAGTTCTCATCAATGGCTCTGAACATGCCATTCTCTGCTTCCTGGAGCTGCTCTGCACCTGCACAATGCATCTGGGCTACACAAGGCTGCAGCAGGAAATTTTAAAACCAAAAAAAAAAAATTAAAACTCATTTCCAAGAAGTAGCTTCTCCCCAGCATTTCCCAGGTCATGGGAACCCCCAGCCAAAGGAGCCCAAAATCTCCTCCTGACTCCCCAACCACCACCAAAAGCAGCTCCCACTTGGTTTCTGTGATTTCATTCAGGGCCACAGGTGCCACAGCCGAGTTTTTAAAAGAAATTCTCAGCATTTAATCCCCAGCACCAGCAATCATCATCACGGGTGAAATACAGAATTTGCACAAAAAGAAAAAGATTTAGTTCTTCCTCAATTCATGAAATTAAAGGATAATCCCCAATTATTCAGAATACTTTTGTAGTCTGGTATCTCAATTTGCCTTTTACTTTTATAGTGGGGTTTTGGGTGGTTTTTTTGTGGGTTTCTTTTCAAGTCACTCGTGTCCAGAGGATTTAGAAATTATGCAAAACTGGTTGCTGCTCCCTGTTTTAAAGAAGTGAGTGTGTTCAGTGCACCTCGTTTCATAAAGCAGCATGCAGCACGAGCAAATAAATAGACAGAAATATGTTCTTGCTGCATTAGTCAATTAAAAAGAGAAAAAAACCAAAGAGGGTTCTAACAAGCAGACGTGGACATGATTCCTGCAGCACCTGCACCATCATCACAACAAATGTGACACTGGGCAAAGACATGAGGGAAGATGGAAAAGGGGCCAAGGCACAACACAGGAGTGGAGAACTAAATCTGAGCTCAAGTGTGGTGCTTTAGGATCCCTGGCAGCGTCCAGGGCCAGGCTGGACGGGGTTTGGAGCACCCTGGGATAGTGGAAGGTGTCCCTGCCCATGGCAAAATGAGCTTTAAGGCTCTTTCCAACCCAAATGTAATTATTTTTCCTGCTCATTTTTCTGCTTCCTTTTTTCCCAAAGCAAGTTTGAAACTTCNAGGTAATTTTTTTCCTGCTCAAACAATCATCCCAAAGCAAGTTTGAAACTTCCTGGTAACCTCTAGATAAAGACACAGGAAGATAAATGAAGAGACTGTAATGGTTAACAAGGCACCTCTTGGCAGGACTGATAATCCATTCATACAAGCTCCTCTGCTTGTCAAAAACCCCCAATCCCACAACGTGCACCTGTTACTGTTCAGGAGGGAGAAAGATCAACTCCTGTTACACCCCATGGATCCCAAACCCCTCCATTCCCCCAAAAAATCCCATCTTCATCTGTCCACTCACAGGCTCTCCCTAAGTCCCATCTCCTCCACTTAATGAAAGCTGTGCAGGCACACTTGTGGAGATTTACTCATGGAGAAGAGTTCTGTGGAAAAACTGGGGAATGTGATGGAACAAGAAGTGTTCTGGTGAGAGCTGTAACAGGAAATGCTGCTCACTTTCTGCTGTGAAATGACAGCTGTATTTCCTCTGCTGACATCTCTTTCCATGGCCATCGCTTTCTTATAAACCCCCCTGAAAACCCAGTCCCTGAAACTTTACACCAAATTATCCAAAGGGGTGAACCAAGGGAATGTCAAATTATTATGTTAAAAAATAAAATTACATAATCTGAGAAACAAGTGATCCAAAAACCATCTAAATAATTCCACTCCCTTCTTTTCTCCCCCTTTCCTTATGTCATGTCTCAGATCCCAAGCCCAGAGGCTGCTGCAGGTTACAGGATGAATTTGTGTATTTTTGGGGGTGCAGGTGACACTATTTTTTCACTAATTCCAGCTGGATCAGTAAAACAAAACAAGCACCTGAGTAAGATCTGTGTGCCTAAACCTGGCTCCTTTAAGAATACTCCTATAAAAACCAGCCAAACCAAAACTGTTTTCCAATATTACCCTTTAAGTAAAAGTCCTGGGTTTATTTTTCCTGAATCAATAAAAAAAAAATTTATAAGGGTTTTTATTACTCTTTTGATATTTATAAGAGCCATTTAGAAGGGAATATAAAAACCCTACTGACTATTCAGGAAAATAAAATTTTACACAAAAAAGAGCTGTCAGAAGCCTTGGCTAGTTAAAAAAACTTGCTAATTTCAATAAATCACAGTAAACTTAAATTTTGGGTGAAGCCACAGCAGGTACATACGGGCAAAACTGTAGTTCTCGTCTTAATGTCTTTCAAACAATCAGATCCAGACAGAAGAAAGAAAATTCACTGCTTTCAAGTGATGAAGTATTTTTCTGAACAGCTACAAATTAATAGAAAAATATTTAAATATGAAATTTGAAGACAATAGGCTGATGGAGGTCAAGCACTGCACCAGTCAAATTCAGATTTTTAGCCTCTGAAGGCTTTGTGCACTCACCCCATCCTTCCAGGGGTCTCTACAGCTTCAAGCAGCAGAAACACACCAAGGAAATACAAAGATCCACAGAAATACATGGCTCTACCTCTGCTTGCTGCCAGGCAGAGCTCCACCAGGATTAGCTCATGGAAACTTGGGCAGACCCACTCCCCTTCCACAGGAGATGCATTTCAGCTGGGACAACACATGCTAGATGCACCCAACAGCAGACAAACGGCCTTTTTGGTTTCTGCAGCTCAGGAAGATTTGCAGCTCATTTAAAGGGAGTATCTTGGATTTTTTACACCATTTAAAGATTCAATACAACAGTGCCACAGCTCGAAATCACTGGTGCCAAACAGTGAGAGGCCTGTAAGAAGTGGCCTCTGCTCCACCACCTGACCTTCCCCACACAAACTTGTCTTGGGTTGCAATGCAGGATGTAACCAAATGTGTTCTATTATCATTGTTGAAACCGGTTGGGGAGGTGTTTTTTCTTTAACTCATCCCTCAGAACTCAGGTTGGAGGGGGCAGGTGTGTTCTGTTAATGGGCAGCTGTTAAACCAGCTGGGGCAGAGTTCTTTATCCCTGCCAGGACCCATCCTCCCTGCAGGGGATATCTGCTGTTCATGGGCCATCCAGGCTCACTGCAGGGCTGATACAATTCCATCATCCCATGGGGAGATGCTCCACCCAGGGGAGGAGCCCAGCATTCCTGCCTGGATCAACCCTGGCATTCAGAACAGCAGCACAGCCTGTTTGCACTGGATTCCCAGAGGGAGACCAGACCCAGCTCAGCACCACTGGACCTTCTACAGGATCATCTCTGCTCCAACAGAACCACATCTGGCACTGCAAGAGGGCTGGATTGGACTGACACCAACACCCTGAGCAACAGGGGGTCAGGCTGTGTTCTGACTGTCAGTACTTTCTTTTTTGTTTGTTTACTCTTTTTGTACTACACATTTTTATTTTTAATATTCCCAGTCAAGAACTGTTATTCCTATTCCCGTATCTTTGCCTGAAAGCCCCTTAATTTCAGAATTGTAATAATTCAGAGGGAGGGAGTTTACATTCTCCATTCCAAGGGAAGCTCTGGCCTTTCCCTGACAGACATCTGTCTTTCCAAAATAAGACAAGCTTCATTCAGTTTGTTTTTCTGGGGAAGAGGGAAACACCTCAGGAACACCCTTCAATCCTCACCACAAAGCCTCTAGCTCCCCTTGCACTGACCTGTATTTGAAAACCTGCACGCAAAACATCTTTTCCCTCATTTTAATTTAATTTAATTGAGAAGCAGGTGCCTGCTGCAGTCCCGCAGGGCACGTTTATATCCTCCTGCTGACGTTACAGAGGTTCCCTGCCATTCCTGCTGCATCAGCCAAGCTGGCTCTGCCCAGCTCTTCCCAACACAATGGTTATCTCAGGAGATCCCAGTTGGATCCCAGACTGTTCCCAGGTGGATCCCAGTTCAATAAAGCCCCAGGTTCTGGTCACCTTCCCCTCCCTGTCCTGGCATTTGGGCTCACCTTGAGGTTTCCAGCTGGGAAAAAGGTGAATTTTGGGCAGGAAAATGGGAGATTTCTGGTGAAAAGGGGGATTTGGGGTGGAAAAATGGCAATTTGGGCTGGAAAATTGGAATTTGTGGGGGAAAATGGGAGCAACCTGAGGCTCACCCATAAGAGCAACTCAGATGATCATTCTATGATCACAGGAAAAAGGAAAGAAGGAGACACAGCCATCTCCTTGCCCAGGTGGCAGTTCCCAGTGGCAAAGGCTTCCCTAAGGTAATTCCAGCTGTTCCGGGTGCCTGGGGCAGAGCTGTGCCCCAGGGTGGTGGCCATGGGCTGCTGGGGTTCAGCTGAGCTGCAGTAACTGGTTTATTCCTGAGCAGACCCCTTGCAGGAATCATTATAAGCTTTAGCTGGTCATACATGTAGAGCAGATTTCCAACACCACAATGGCAAAAAAAAAAGGTTCAGTGGGAGGGACGTACAATTTGTACCATGGAGGGCAAAACAGGGCAGGGAGCAGCAGGGTGAGAATTTGTTCTTGTAAGGAGAAAGGAGAGGCAACCCAACAGGCCTGGGCTCCTTTCCATCATGTCATGCTCTGGTTTACACCTCTTGATACCCAGAACAAGGCAAAGGACACAATGCAAGGAGCTCCAGCCATTCCATATCCGATTTTAACAGATCTGAAACCCTCTGAAGTCAAACCCAGTACTTCCCTGAACTCTACTGTGCCTTTTGCTTCTGTCTTTTTGTTGTTTTCTTTTTCACAAGTATTTAAGTCAAGAATATTCATACTTATCCTGTCCACTGCTCAGGAGGGTGGGGAGGTGTTCAGTGCCAAAGGTATAATCAAGTGCTCAGATAAGCTTACAGGTTTAAAGCCAGACATCAGTAATAGAAGCAATCACAGCCATCAGACTACTAAGAAGAGCAGTAATGGGATTATCTGTCAACACAAACAAAAGGATAAATACAAGCAAACCCATCAGTCCCTGAAACCTAATTCTCATGTTAATCTGAGACTATGGCAGGAAGATTAAAGAACCCAAAGATCAAATAAAAAGTTATTGATTGTAAAATTCTTGCCTTAAACAAAAGTAGGTGTTTGTGGTTTAGGATAACCATGTGCATGGCACCAGCTGGTTAAGGACAAAAACTGCACCATCCCAAAGGAGCAGCAAACGAGGGATACAAGCCAGAGAATTTCCTCTTCCAGGACAGGGCTTGGAGCAAGCAGGGGTAGTGGAAGGTCCCTGCTCATGGCAGGGGGTTGCAACAACACCCCCACTCCCTGTCTCCCTGCACCACTGAAGGAAGGAGGCAGGGCTGGGAAGAAGGGAGAGGCAGGGGGCAGGTGTTTTGAAGGTCTTATTTCACTTCTCATTATCCTGCTTTGGCTTTGTTAGTAATAAATTCAATGAGTACCTCTAATTCAAGCCTGTTTTGCCTGTGATGGTATTCGGTGAGGGATCCCTCCTGGACCTTATCTCAGCTCATGAACCCTTCATTACATTTTCTCTCCCCTGTTCAGCTGCAGAGGGGAGTGTGAGAGAGGCTTTGGTGGATCAACCCACTACATCTCCCTTCACCACATTCAAGCAGCAGGGAAAAAAAAAACCTAACTCACCACTAAATCAGAACACAGCTGAAGGCAAACACACCATGGCATTCAAACCCCCTCTCACTTGGCCAGCTTTACTGGTGTGAACACAGCAGAGCTGGAACAGCCTCTGCCAGAGCTCTGGACCAGGCAGGGCAGCTGCTCAGCCCTGAGACCCGTCCCTGAGCTGTCCCTGCTGCCTGGTGCCCTCCTCACACCTGCACTTTACATCACCTGCCTCTGCCTCCTGAACATGGAAGCTGCTGGAAGTTGTGTCTGGCAGGAAAAGTGCCCCTGGGCTTTTGCCTTTTGCTTGCACACACATGAACACACGTGTGCAAACATCAACACACATTAGCAACACACAGACCTGGCAGGAGACAGAGCACGGGGATGGAGCCAGCCCTGTTTTCCTTCTCCCCACTCTCCCACAGCAAACCCTGCCAGCTGCCCTCTTACCTTTGCTGTGTTCAGCACAGCTGCCAGGGCTCCATCCAGACTGAAGGTTTGCAGTGTGACACAGAGCATCCACCCTGCTTCCCTGGCAGTCCAATTACCAGAGTCACCCCAGCCCACGGAGCAGGCAAGGAAGAGGGGCCCAGGAGCAGGAAGAGGCTGTGGCAGCTCGTAGTTAATTTGATGGCACCCAACTTCTGATTCAATTACAGCACTGAGGGGCTGGCAGAGCTGTTCCCACCTTCCCCCACCTGGATGGGTGATCCCAGAGCTGGTTCATTCCCAAGGGCTGCATCCTCGGATTGCTGCAGTCAATGAAGAGATCCTCATTTATTTAACAGGGTGGGATCGGGCCCTTGTTGCACAAAAAGCCACAGGGATGGCTACAAAACTGGCAGCACAGCCACTGGCAAGGCTCAGTGAGAGATCTGCCTGTGTCTGGTTTAAAAAGGAGTCATTTCCCTGACCCTGCTCTGCTCCAGACGCTCTCTCCCCACACTAGGATTTCAGATACACACACATTTTTAGCAATCTGCTCCTTCCCCTCTTTTTACACGAGTGCCTGGAGTCCACGAGTGCCTCGAGTCCACGCTGCTCTCAGTGTGACAGGCACAGCTCCAAGCTCCCAAGGAAGGGGATATGAGACACCAGAAGGCTCCATATGCATTTTTCATCTTCTTACGCAACCGTGCCCCACCGCACATGGCTGAGGAGATTTTCTGCAAACAGCTCAGCCATCCACCTAATGCTTCCTTAATGGGAGTGTTTTCAGAAAAACACTACAAGAATTTTCAAATAGAAACAATTAGCATTCACAGTAATTTGCATCTACTTTCCCCCATTTCTAAAGCAGCAGGCTCTGCTTTAATATTAACCCCTGCTTGCTCCTCAAAGCCCAGTGCAGGGGAGTGAGCCACACAACTCCCATTAGAGACCACAGGAACAATTCAGTTCAGTGGGGAAAAGATTACACGGCAGTGCTTGAAACTTTGGGGGACGAGCCTTTGTTTTTAAGCATCCTGCATGTCAGCAGAATGAGCAGCTTCCATCACACCGCAGCTATTTTCACCAGGGTTCCATTTCCTAATCCATCCTCCTATGCACCCAGGGACTAGTGATAGGATTTACATGAGCAGTATTCACTAAATCGCTCCCCCATCACCTAAGCTGCCCTGAACTCATGATGGGCTGAGACCAGAGCCTCCAAGCTCCTCCAGAGGCTCAAAAAAATCCCTGAGCCTGTGGTGGAGAGCAGGAGGGAAAGGTTTCATTAGCCAGAAAATTTTGATACAGGCCCATTTTTGAAAGCCAGCTATCCCATGAACATTTACATCTTGGAAATCACGAATTACACTGGGAAATCTGGGTTTTTCATAGCATGGAACAGCAGGTTCTACCTGGAAGAGGAAGGTGAGCAACTGGCTCAGGCATGCCTGCAGACATCTCGTGGTTTGGGGCCCAGGTGGGTCAGCCCCTGGGCCAGGCACCATTCCCTGTGATGCAGAGGGAAGGTGAGAAGATGGGAACAAGAGGAAGGCCAGCATAATTCCCACGAAACAAAGCTGTATTTGCAAAGGTGCCCGAGAGAGTTCCAGCTCAATCAACACGAGACGAGCAAACTCTATGAGGCAAAGAAGAAAGGGAGCAGCTTCTTATTAAAACACAGCAGCTTTTTTGCTGCCTAGCACAGAGCTCCAAAAGAGAGCAGTTGGGTTTTTTTTTCCTCCCCCCCTCTTCTAAAACCCTGAAGAATTCCATGTAAAATAAGTCCAAGTTTAAAGACTCCACATCTGACAGCATCTAAGCAGAGCCCACTTGAGCAGTGCAGTGCTGTCCCCTGTGTACACACGCTGCTATTCACTCTTTAAGAGATCACATACTCCTTTTCCTGCAGGACCTCTGCCTCCTCCAGCTTGCTGGTTTGATGGGAAGCAGCAAGTGATGCAGAACAAACGGGAGAAGTCTTGTCAATCTCTGTCTGATCCAGGAACAAGTTCTGTTGGCAGGGCAAATGTGGATTTATACCCGTGGTACTGAAATACCTGAGCTCTGTAAACAAGATGGTTGGTGTGCATGGAGGAGTCACATCCATGGAGCATCTTGGATCCTTCAGAGGATGCTCTGGATTATTCCTGGTGAGCTGGCTGTGACACTACTCCCCATTTACCGAGTGCTACCCAAACAGAAGGAACACACAGGGTCAACAAAAGTCTCTCTTCTCTCTGGTGACACATGACAGCACCCAAAGAAATATCTGGAGTTGTGTCAGGGCAGCTTTAGGTTGGATATCAGGAAAGGTTCTTCCCCCAGAGGGTGCTGGGCACTGCTCAGGCTCCCCAGGGAATGGGCACAGCCCTGAGGCTCCCAGAGCTCCAGGAGCCTCTGGAAAAAGCTCCCAGAGATGCCCAGGATGGGATTGTTGGGGTGTCTGTGCAGGGCCAGGGGCTGGACTGGATGATCCTTATGGATCCCTTCCAACTCAGGATATTCTATGTTTCTATGACATACTTAGTTGTTCAAATCATTACAATATAAACTGCAGAACCAAGGGATTTCCAAGAGATCCTCTTTGCAAAACATCTTCTTTCAATGTAGGTGTTGAAGGGCTTTTTGGGTAAGAAGGCTTTTGTTTAGTTCTTTAGGGATAAAGAAGTTGAAATACCATTATATCACTAAATTACCAAAACGTGTCTGGCATCAGTAAGACACAAAACAGACTGAACAATGAAGGTCCCATGTCAGCAACTCCTGAACAAGGTAAATGCAGCAGATCTGAGCTGGTGATAAATGAATCCCAGAGCACGGGCTGCTGACCACACACTGCAAGACACTCCACACTTCTGCTCCCCAGGATCACCTCAGAGCCTGCAGGCACAGTGTAACTCCAAAAACCTCAAATGATGCAACTGTGCATAAGGAAAAGGGTGTGTTTTATCACCATCATCCAGGCAGCTGATCACAGGGACAGAGTGACACAGCCACACACAGCTCCTGGGGCAGGAGCCTGCAGAGCACCGACACGTCTTGCATATTTTGATGTGACTATTTCCTCCACACAAAAATAAATACAGGCAAAGGCAAACCTCAGGAAAAGGTAAAACTAAATATCACATCAGGCTTTGCAAACACCTTTCTTTGCCTATTCATTAAGTCATATCCTGTAGTAACTACAGTGCCAGGGAGATGAGGGTGCTGAGTGTGTTTGCATTTCCCAGACACAAAGCTCAGAATGAAAAGCCACTCTGAAAGCCACACCGTGCTTTCCTGATTTTCCTGGGAGCTCAATTAAAGATCTGCTCAACCTGCCTCCATACAAAATTCAGCAGCCTGCAGGACTTTGAAATGCTTTATACCCTGGTGGGGAACAGCCACTGGATCATTAATACTCGACTTCAATGTAAATGTTTAAAAACTATGCAAGGGTTGAAAATGAGCTCTGTCTCTGCCAGTTTGGTTTGTACACTGGGAAAAGTCATATCTTAAGAACTCCAAACTGCCAGCAGCAGGTACATCCAGCACATTACAGGGCCACCTGGAGTACAGCACTGCAGGGGGTGATGCTCAGGCAATAAAACAGCAGAAAGCCTTGGCTGAACCCAGAAGATCCAGGCCCAGGGTAGGCTCCAGAATGAAATCCAGAGCACAAGGATATTTGTAAAAACCAGGAAATTATCATTCCCACAAAAACTTCCTTTGGAAACTACCTTCCACCTTTGAAATTCAGCTGCTTATACTTGGCTTTTTTCTGGCTGGAGCGGCGCTGATGGCTCCGCTCACATCGGGAGCTGCCACATTCCCAAGCACAGGAAACACAAAGGAAGCAGAGATTTTGTCCATGACCTGGAGATAAAACAGTCATCCCAAGCTTGCCTCCTCAGGCTCTGGCTCACTGCAGCAGCTAAGCACATGCTTGGAAGTGCTTGCTAAATAAATCACGAAATCCATACACCCAGAATGGTTCTCCTGGAACTTTGGGAACAGAAAGATCCCAAGCAGCTAAAACATTTCCAAAACCAATTTTCAAATAACAGTTTATCCTCATGATATTCCTTTAATTTATGCCTGAATTATTCACCTCTTTTTTGCAGATGAGGATCTGTAAGGAAAGGCTAAGGAATACTTTTCTGGGAACCCAGTCATCTGCTGCAAGGTGTTGAGACTGTTCATGCACCTCCAAAATTCTAAGGAAAGGGGGGGAAAAAAGATAATATAATCTGACATAGATTAAATGTCACCATGTATCTGTGGGAATGTCTAAAGAGCACCTCACAGTGCCAGGTGTACATGTGCAAAAAGGAATCTGAAGTCCTTGTCAGAGCAGCTTGGAGTCTATGATGTATTAGGAGAGGAAAAGGTGTTTAGCAAACAGGAGCAGCACCTCCAGTGAGGCCTGAAACAAGATCTCTCCGTAGGATCTTATGGACAGGCATAGCTGGAAGGTAAATAACTAGGAAAAATGATGACAATGAGGGACAAGGCAGAGGAAAAGACAAAAAGCTCCGGAGTGAGGACAAGAAGAGCAAGAGGGATGACAGGCGGTGATCCCGGCTTCTCCCTCGCCATCACTGCTCCTGGCCGCCCCAGAACAACCCAACACCCACTTCTGCCTGCATCCTGGGATGTTCCTTTTGTCCTTTATAAATCCCTGGGTTCCCACAGCACTCAGTGTGCCCCCAGCACTTCCCTGAGAGCTGGGACAAGGACACTGCCAGAGCCCGCTGGGGAAGCGCCCGCCCCCGGAGCGAGGCTTGCACGGATCCGTGGGCTGCACGCCTGGGATGGATTAACCTGCAAAACACAGAATTCAAAACTAATTTCCTCCTTCCTCTCTCTCTCCACAAGGTAAGTGCAGACCTAGGAGTGTTTATCTGGGATGTCTGTGCGTGTGTTTGGAGGCAGGAGGATGGGTTTGCCCGCCTCCTTTCTGAGACGTGAACCAGGAGAGCCAGGGCAGGAAAATCTGTGCTGTTCCTCTAAGGACTGATGGGGAGGGAACAACGGTGCAGTTTGTAAAGGTCAGAGCCTGTGCAATCATACATTTTGCATAGGTGAAAGTCACTCCTGTGACAGAGGGAACAAAGGAGTGACAGGAAGGTGGAACAGCGGTGGCAACACTTCAGCATCCCAGGTAAAAAGGCAAACTGCTACTCTCCGATTTGCATGTGTTTGGGAAGGTGCTTTCAAAAACAACTTTTATATTTTCATGGATTAATTCCTCACGTTCTTTTCTTACACAATTTGTTTAGAAAAATCTCCTGAAAGCATATTCTGGATGTCAAATACTGTATAAGCCACAACGGAAAATAAAGGCTTAGGCAAAAATATATACTGCAAACATCACCTTTTTCATTGGGTTGAAGTCATGTATTCCAGTAACACTGTCATGCTGAGAAAATGATCTTTTGTCTATAACTGCTACATAGCTATTAAGCATTTTAGCATATAAGTATATTTTTCTTCTTTAGTGTGTAGCTCTGCTTGGATAGGTGTGGGGGAAAATAAAATCATTATTTAAGCTTGGATAGGAAGTTCGAAAAACAAACACAACAGTCAACAAGGAGATGGTGTTTACACTGCAGAGAGAGAATTAAAACAGCATTTAAGCAGAAGCACAAATGGCTGCCCCATGACAAAGTCACTGATGACACACCTACAGCTTGTACTACAGGTCACTCACTAAATAAAAAGTGCTTCTCAGCAAACATGAAACAAGAATTAGCCTCAGCAAACCTCTGCCTGGGGATGCTGATGAAGTAAGAGGTACCAAAGCATGGAGGCCTTCATTTACATGGCCCTTATCAAGCCAAACAACTCTATACTTGTTTTTTTCTCTAAAAGAGAATCCAGAAAAACCTGAACATCTGAACAAAAAGAAAGTTCAAGCGGATGCCCACAGCCATGCTCAGCAGCCAGAGCAGGGGAGGGAGCAGGGAAGGGAGGAGGAGCAAGAGGCCACATCCTTCCCTTCGCCGTTCTAAGGTGCAAAGACTTCTCCAACACGACAGATTTTTAAGAAGCTATCACACATTCATAACACTAATTGATTTTCATAGAGAAGAGAGCAGATGAGGTCTCTTTGGGAACTGGCTGCTACATTTCTGCTTGAAAGGAGATCGCTGCTGGTGTGCCTCAGCTCCTTCATAAAAAATTTAATTAACAATATCTCCAAGAAGGAAGGCACAGTGAGGTCCCCAGCTATCATGTGACTGCCAGCACTGCGACGCACCACGGCAAATTAAACCTGAGCAAACAACACCTGGAGCACGTGATGGCCCGGGCAGGATCCCCAGCAGCAGCAGGGATGTGCTGGGAAGCAGGAAAGGACACAAAGGGACAGAGAGATGCCTGCACCCAGCCTGCCACGGGCAGCTTGTGCTCCTGGCTGCCTCTCTGGATGGTCACACATTTCTAGCCATGATCCCACAGCAATGCCACAAAGCAGAACGTGTAACAGGCCATGCTGCTGATCCTCCTGGAGCTACGTGTCAGGAGAGCTCGTGAGTACAGAGGGACAGCCCTGTGAATGGAGTGTCCCAGCACTGTCACCCCTGAATGGCACCAGGAATAGAAACTCACCATGTGCCAGGCTGGGTGTCCCATCTGGCGCAGCCACGGAGGGGAGAAGACAAAATTGGGTTTCTCTTCCCTCCATCCCCACTGTCACCCTCACTGTCTTTCCCTGGAGGAGCTCTCATCCTCCCAGGATTTGTTCCTTCCACAGACTGAAAGCAGGGTGGGGGAAAGATCTGAAAACAGCCATGTCCAAGGCTATAACAATTACCAAACTGTCCCTGCACACGGACTCCAGGCTCACACGTGGCACATGAGCACACATATCTGAAAATTCCCCCAACTGCACAGCAATTAGTGCTGATTTACAGGAAGTGGTGTGGCCAGCAGGACTTGGGAAGTGATCATTTCCCTGTGCTGGGCACGGCTGAGGAACCTCCAGTCCTGGGGCCAGTTCTGGGCTCCTCAGGACATTGAGTGACTGGAGCAAGTCCAGAGAAGGGAATGGAGCTGGGAAAGGGGCTCAGCCTGGAGAAAAGGAGGCTCAGGGAGGACCTTGTGGCTCTGCACAACTCCCTGACAGGAGGGGACAGCCGGGGGGGTCGGGCTCTGCTCCCAGGGAACAGGGACAGGAGGAGAGGGAACAGCTGCAAGTTGCACCAGAAGTTTAGGCTGGATATTAAAAACACATTTTCCCCAGAAAGGGTTGCAAAGCACTGGAACAGGGAAGTGGAGGGGTCACCATCCCTGCAAGCATTGAAAAAACATGTGGATGTGGCACTTGAGGACATGGTTTAGTGGTGAACCTGGTGGTGGTGCTGGGTTGACAGCTGGACTTGATGATCTGAGAGGATTTTTCCAACCTTAAACACTTCCAGGATGGGCAGCAGGCAGTGCCTGTGCTGTGCTCTGATCCCCCGTTTTGTTATCCTTTAAAAACTTGCACCATGGCAGACCCGATGCCAATACACTTGATGTATTATCTATAATGTCAAAATTGAAAAGGTTAATCACCACTATTAGTCAGTGAAAATGAGGCAGGATTATCACTTGAATGACAAGGCTGACAGTGGGAGCAGGGGAAGGGAGGAAGGGCAGGCACACGTGGGACCTGCCCAAAGCACAGCCCCTCTGCCCTGGCATCACCCACAGCAGGGGCAGAGGCTAAAGGGTCTCCACCAAACAAAGATCACACCAAAAGCACGAAAGTGTGAAGAACTACAAAGTACCTGGTGTTACTTCTTATGGCAATTTTTAGTTCTCTAAGTGAGCTTTAGTTTTTCCCGCCTGCCAGAACTCTGGTGATGCTGTGCCAAGGACCACAAACCTGGCAGAGGTGGCTGTGCCCAGGGAAGGGTTTCTGCAGCAGGGTTAGACCAGGATAAGGGAGCAGACACCCCTGGTGCCATCCCACACGGCCCCATCCCTGTCCCATAACCTCAGCTGGGGATTCCCACTGCAGCCCCAGCACGGAGCTGAGCTGGAACAGCCACTTTGAGTCACCTCACAGGGAACTGCTCTCCCAGCTCGGGTAAATTTATCCTTAAGAATGAGCTGCAGACTCCAGCAATGCTCCAGCTCCTTTGAAAGGAAGGCCGGGGGAGGGAAGGGAATATTACAAACACTGAATACCCACCTCGCCCGTCTCCAGTTGGCAGCATTATCTTTTTCTTCAGCAGTTTAAAAAAAAAAATGAAAAAAAACCCCAAAACCACCAAACCAGCAACACTAAGGGAATGCAAGAAGAACTATTTTTATACAGGCTACGTTCTCCAAAAGCCCTGTCAAGCCAGAGATGTGGGAAAGAGGAACTCCAGGGCACCCTGCTGCTCTCTACTCCTGTTGGGAAAACAGCAAAAATCACCCCTGGGAAAGGGGAACATTGCCCTGTTTCCAGAGGAAAGGAAAGGACCAGCAGGAGGATGCACCTGACCCAGGTTTGGATGGGAAAAGCCCACAGGTTCCAAGAGTTCTGGGATAGGATCATTTATGCTGGGATAACAAACAGGTTTGCTGAGATAAAACTGAGAAAAGGTGACACAAAGTTGTTGGATATTTGAAAATTAGACCAAGGTGGTTTTGGCAGGGAGGTCAAAAGACAAAATTAAACCATGGCATTTGATTGCTGTGATAGCTGTACATCAACAAGACTCGTGGACACTCAGTGCAGTATTTCCATACAATGAGAAACTTGTTTATCCGTACTTTGAAGGTCTAACCTGAAATCCAGCATCAAAAAAGCAAATCTTGGATCTACTCTGGGATCTGCTTTCCAAAACAAACCAAATGTTAATATGAATGTTTTAATGCTTACGTAAAAACAAAACCGAGATAGTTCCTTGAAGTTGTTGACTGCTGATGTCTTTGTAGGGTGGGAGACACTAAGAAGTGACTTATTTAAAAAAACCCAACACAAGTGTTCATAAACATACCTATTGACTATTTTAAAAAAAACATGTTTATTCTGAGATTATAGGCCATTTTATGTTCATAAAAACAGGCTTTACTTTCACCATTTTCATGTAAACAACACTGTCTTGGTGTTTTTTTAAAAAACAGATTTAAACTTGAAAAGACCAAGTATTTACATTAATCATTAAAATTTGTTCTGTGTAACAAGCAACTGTAGCAACTATTTTCCTGTCTTTTTATTTATTAATATAGCAGTCCAGTGGTAAGGTAGGCACGCAAATATAGAATGAAATATTTATGCTTGGTGAAGTATCTCTGAGAATAAAAAAAAAAATAAAATTAAACTTTGAGACGTGCAGAGAAGGTAAAGATTATTAAAATAGTGCTCAAACCCAGACAGGTAGTGCTAGTAACGGGGTAAAAAATCCTCACATGGATGGGGAGGGATCAATCTGGCTTGCAATTCATCATTTGAGAGGTTTGTCTTTCAAATCTGGGCAAAAGCTTAGTGAAGATAAACTGGTGTCATTCCCAAAATATATCCAATAACTACAGGTGACACCAGGTACTATGCCTCAGCCCTTCTCTGGGAAAAAAAAAACAAAACAAAAGAACAACAGACAACAAAGCAAACAACAAAACCCAAACCACAACAACAACAACAAAAAATCCAAACAAAAACCCAACCACGCAGAGAAAACGGGGAAAAAAAAGAAGAAAAAAAAAAAGCTGCAACATAAAAAATCAACCAAAACACCGGGCAGGAGTGAACCATATGTTTGCAGGCGGTGCTGGGGGATGGAAATCCAGCCACGAAGGAGTTAAGAGACACTCTAAAAGTATCTCACCCTGCTATGCTGCGAATGTGCCGGGATCTCGGGGAACGGGGTGATTCTGACACGCCATATGCTCTGCCAACGCCGCGACAACAACCGAGCGGGGCTGCGCAAAGCAACCCACCCTGGCTGCCCAAAAATCCACCCTGGCTG
>VXBB01007896.1:175178-201460 GCA_013399915.1 Illadopsis cleaveri
TGCCCAGAAATGCACCTTGGCTGCCCAAACATCCACTTTGGCTGCCCAACCATGCACCTGGGCTGCCCAGAAATCCACCTTGGACACCCAGAAATTCACCTTGGGCGCCCAGAAATCCACCTTGGCTGCCCAGAAATCCACCTTGGCAGCCCAAAAATCCATCTTGGGTGCCCAGAAATCCACCTTGGCTTGCTGGACTTCCCGGTTGGGACAGGGAATCCAGCAAACCCCACTGCAGGAATGCACCCCACACTCAAGCAGGTGTTTCCATACAGGGAAAAGTTTAAGACTCACCCCTTGCTGTTCTAATAAGGTAAAAGGACCCAGAAACTTTGCTGTCCTGGCAGTAATTGGCTCAATGCCAAGACAAAAACACTGATAGGTCTCTTTACCTGTTCCTCACATAAGTAGCTATCCTGTACTAGGCTGTTTGCCAAAAAAACCCACCCAAATTGTTCAATACTTAAGGGAGAGAGCACAAGGCTTCTCAGCACATTTTCGGGGTGTTGTAGCAGGTGTGTGGGATCTGTCCCTACACTGTGAACAGCTTTGTTCTTTTGTTTTTTCTGTTATTTTCTTCCTTTATTAAAACTTTTTTGCTTTTTCAAGACACACTCAACCGTGCAGTCTCACAAAGTTATTTAAGCCATTTTCTGTCAGGTGCTGGACACCTCCAGAGGTATTGAACCCCCGCAGAGCTAAATACATCTGGCTCTTGGATTAATTCTATACTCCACCTGCATCCCTTGAGCCCAGCCTGGCTGTGCTGGGGGTGCCAGGGCTGTCCCCAGGCTTTGCCACCCACTCCAGCAGCTGCTGGCAGCCCTGCAGCATCCTCAGCATCCTTTGCCTGGACACGGCTTCTCCATGGCACACGGCTGGGAGAACTTTGGGAGGGCTGGAGAAAGGACAGGCACAGCCCTGCAGCCCATGCCAGGCACTCCAGAGCTCCCAGAGGATGCAGTGCTGGAGATACCAGCATTGGGAATGTTTGGTTCTGGGCTGTTCCCAGCCCCAGAGCAGGTGACAAGGAAGGGACAATCACAGAGGGACAGGATGTACTGAACTGGAGGGGACCCACAGGGATGACAGAATATTCTGAGCTGGAAGGGACCCACAAGGATCATCGAAGCCAGCTCCTGGCCCTGCACAGCACCATCCCCAAGAGTCAAGGCAGATGCACTTTTATTACACTCATAAATCAGTGTAAATCCAGAATTCTGTTGTTGCACATCTCCATTTGGTGCAGATGCAATGCTGGGCCATCCCTTGGGTTTCTTTTCACCCTGGGCACCACAGAACTCTCCACTCTGAGCAACATCACTGTCACCATCAAGTCACTTATTTTACAGCCACAAAGGAAGTTTCTAGCTGTGTGGATCTTCCTTTTTGTCCGTGGTTTTCTGCAAGGGAAAACTGGCTGCTGCAGTAATTTCAGGATTGTACTAATAAATGCAGACAAAAATATCTTAGAGAGAAAAAAAAAAAGAGAACAACCCTTCCCAAACTAGCATCAGTAAATAACATATCATGGCACCACAGTGCACATCTAAGCTATGGTGAACTAATCCCTTTAAGAATTTCCACATCAGGAATTCATTATTGATGAAAAACACATAAAGAATATAATGGTTTAATTTTATTGTTTATACTGCATGACAGTATCTGGACAAGATAATAAAATAAAAGGCCAATCAGATTTTTAAGTCTATTAAAATTTACAGGACTTGGAAATTAATTTCAAATCTTGCTGTCAGTTTCCTCCCAAAGAATTTGCAAACAATAATTTTTTCCAACCTTTGTTCCCTGCTACAGCTACGTGACAAATCTATATGTGATAGGGAAAAACTCTTTGAATGTACTTGTATCAGTATCTTCACAAAAATAGCTGGGGAAAAATATATGATGATCTTTTCTCAGGATTGCTTATTTTAAATGCTGCTTGCAGCACTGGGAGGTAAAAAAGCCTTCTTACAAACAACAAATTTTGAAGGTGATGACATCCCTTTGCAAACAGTAACTGCTGCCAACAACTAGCCACACATTTTTTTTTCTCCCCCTCTACCATACCTACACTTTTAAGGAACACTCCCTTTTAATTAGAGCAAAAACACACGAAATGGGAACCCACAGGATTGCAGCCTAAAAGCCACATGGCCATTTTTACTGACTAGAAAGTTGACTTTTTCATTGTCTCAAAAAAACCACAAAAAACAACAAAAAAAACCCCCAAAAACAACAAAAAAAATCTACCACAAAACCACAAACCAACCTCACCACAGGACCCAAAACCAAACCCAAACCAAACAACCTTCAAATCCTTCCATCAGCTCTCCCCCAGCTTTCAGAATGTAATGGAAAGAAGACAGGAACACAATAAACTCCAATTTCAAATTCAACCTCTGCCTGCACTTCACAGCCCGAGCAACCCATGCTGAAAGCATTAGCAGGGAATCAATTACCAGCATTTAAAACAATTTGTATAACCTCAGATACAAAAATTCTGCAATGCATTTCTCACAGAGGTGCACCCAAGTATGGCAAATGTAAAAGCAAACATCCAGTTGAATGTCAAAACGTTCATTCCAGGGTGCTCAAAATGCTTTTTATGCTAAATTATCACATGCAAATATAGGCAATATGACATTTTTTGAGGTGAAAGAGCAGGGGGAAAGCTAAAAGAGGTTGGTTACTTGCAATTGGGCTTTTCTTGCCAAATTTGATGCATTTGATTTTTAGAACTAGCACAGCCTCTGAAATGAGTGTCTAAAGCTCACGTCTCAATATGCTGCATATTCAGTACAAAAATTAATTAAGAGATTACCCACTGAAGGTCACACACACATCGACAAGGACTAGAAACAATTTTGTGGCAGGGGAAAAAATGTTTAAAAGAAAATATAAATTGTGGTGCTGAAGAGCAAAGAAGAGCTGTGTCGATTTCAGACACCACCTCAACCAAAAAACCATCACCATCCAACTCCTTGGGTGTGCTCACACACCTGGCAGCGAGAACTGCAGAAAAGTTGGGAAGTCTGAGTGCTCCAGGTGATGCCTTAAGTTTTAGCTTTAATGTTTTCAGATTCTGTGCTGCCTGAAGATGTAGTTCTGAGCCTCCTATTAAGTGCTAGTAGGCTCCCTTCACAGAGCAGGGACACAAAACAAATCCTTTTCCTCCTGAAGACCAAGGACAACTTTCAGGCCCAAAGGCACAAACAAGGGTGGGCTGAGGGGAGAAAACAAGAAGGATGGGACCTCACAACCTGCAGCTGGAGTTGGACAATTAAATCCCAAGATGCAAATGGACCAAAACTTATAAAAGTGTGAGACCTTGTGTCCATTTGTCCATTTTGTGACCATTCTATATCCACTTTGGGTGTAGCCCTGGCCAGGCTCTTGTCCTGCCCAAGGTGAACCCTAAAGGCCTTTCAATAAATATCTACTTTATTCTCTAGCTCTGTCCAGTCTCTGTTTCAGGTCAGCCTTCCAAGGCATCACAGGTTTTGGAAAAGGTCTGGAAAACTGCCCTGGGAAGAGGGAGGCAGGCTGAGAATGTCCCCAGGCCTGGCGGAGGCCGAGCTGGTGGCCAGGGATGGCAGCAGCTGCTGCACACACTCAGCACGGCTCCCCACTCCAACTGTTTATCAGATCCCAGCAGCACTGCGGCATCCAGGAGCGGGGATGTGCTGTTTTGTTCACATTTTAATGTGCCATCTTGCAGTAGATGCTTGCACAGCAGAGTAAATACAATCTCTATATATACCCTGCGTGGGCGGCAGGGGTTATTTCTGACTGTCTTCATTACACTTCATTGCCAATTTGAATGTAAAAAATAAAAAAAAAAATAATAAACCCTCAACAATTCTCCGAAGTGATTTCAGTCTGATTTTTATAATTATTTCCAGAACCTTTTCATTATGCAATTTTGAATACTTATTGAAAGCTTTCTCTCTCTTGCAAAGTTATCCTTGATGCAAGTCAAGCAAACCAGACAAGCTAAAGCTTCTCCCTCTTCCAGCTTTATTAATAAACACAGACATGAATGACATTCACAGTGTTTAGCCCGGAGAACAGTTTAATAATAATGCTGCATCTCGCTTTATGGGGAGGGAGCTCAAAAGGAAACTCAAAGGCTAATAGGTACAAATATTGTGCTTCAATTGCAATAAAAAATAGTGCTGAACTGTAAAAATGTAACTGATAGCAGCAATCTCAAAGATGTGGGTTCTGGTAACCCTCAAGCTAAAGCCGATTAGGTTTTGTTACATAGGTCCTTTGTGTGTTTTTGTGCTGCTGTACCAGTTAAATTGACCTCTACAGGCATGTGTGTTGCTTTTATCCTTTAATGGCTTCCCATTCCAAACCTAACTAAGGCTAGTAAAACCAAATAAATAAAAAATCCCCCCCTTCCACCTTCGAGAGAGGGAGATCTCTGCACGTGAACACCTTGCACTAAGATCCCGGGAATGCCAAGCAATTAGCACGATAGCAGCAGGATATGAGAGCTGTCAGGTGGGATGCTGGGGCTCCAAAATGGAATTACAGTCAGACACCAGGCAGAAATGCCCAGCCCCAGCCTGCAGCGAGTCAGGAATGAGCATTTCAGTGGGAACTCACAATCTGCAGAGCAACACTAAGGAAAAAAAAAGATTCCCAGACTTTCCTTATTTTTGATAATTGCCTGTGAAAGTCTGTAATCAGTCTACAAATAAAAACCAGCAACTCTAAATGTAAGTCAAATCACTTCCATTTGCAGCACAGTTTGTCTGTATTTCCTCTCTGGGGCAATAATGCAAGCAGCTGGCCCAGCCCCTTGCTCTGTGTGATGGTTTTTAAAAAAGCAGAGACCTCAGGAGTTTATTTAAGACAAATCTTTTGCATTTGATGATGTGAAGGAGCCCAACCAGCATGTCCAAGCAGAACAAGCCCCCTCGGCTGGAACAGGGAGCAGCTGCCACCAAAGACAGGCTCCAAAAACTAAAAAGGGAGGAGAAAGACAGATGGAGAAATTGGTTCAAAATTTCCTCATGTTGAAACAACTTTATTTGCCCTCTTAGAACAGCCCAACCTCAGGGAAACGTCACCGCGTCGCTAAAGGGAAGTTTTAGCCATATTCTAAATATGTGTACTTTTCTGGAGCTTCAAGGAGGCAGAATTAGTCAATTTGGCTACAGGCCATGAGACATAATTAGTTATGTGAAGTATGTTTAAATATGTAACTACAACTGCTAATAGGAGTGCCCAGCCCCATAAATACGCAGTGATGTGATGGGAGAGCAGCTGGGCACAGGCAAAACGCCGGAGACGTTCCCAGAGGAATTGCCACCTCTTCAGGAAGAGAACTCAGAAATTACAAATCTAAATAATGACACACAGTGCTGAAATCAGGAAGGAAGGAGAGAGAAATGGTCCATCTTTAGAGCACGTGGGACATGGGGAAAAAAGACAGTTTGGGACTTGTGAGAAGAAAAGCGGGAGGAATCCGCTGGTGGAGCAGCAGCACATTTCCTGCCTTCAGGAAATTCAAGGGTCACTGCAGATACAACAGCCACCACCTGGAACCCCTGAAAACCTCCCAGACACAACAGCCACCAGCCCAAACCCCCAGAAAACCTCCCAGACACCGCTGAGCAGTAACAGACCTGCAAGATATTAAAATAAAAGAATGGTGTATTAAGCGATGTGGTAACTGCAATTTGTCATTTAGCACTGTGAATCTATGGATTTTAATGACAGGGTCTCATTTACATTTAACAATCAGTGTACTAGAACATTTCTTGGGAACTGGGGGTATTTTCTTGTCTCAGTAGGAATATATAGAAATTTCTTCTTGATTAACAACAGACTAAAGGAGTTTTGCCCTGAAATCTCAGTCCCTTGGTTTCTCTCTGGAGCTGGATGAATATCAACGTACCAAATTGCAATCCTGACAAGACAGCTCTCCAAAATTCAGCTGTTTGTAATAATTATGTATTTAACAATTCTTCCACAAGAATAACATTATAAAGCACCTTTCATTTTATTGTTCATCTATATCACACATCTGCTTTAAAAAACACTACCAGCCTATCTTGTTCTTAATGATACATTTTGGATGTGACTTTCAAAAGCATTTACAGCAACTTAGGAGCATAAATCCCACTGATACTCAACAGTATTTATGCCCTTAATGCCTGTAGCCATTACTGAAAATCTCATTCTTTTCCAGAGCTTTGGAGATATTCCAGAGGTCGTACATGTAGTAAGAAATGGCAAGTGTCACAAGGTATTTTGTATTTTACAGAAATGCCATGCAGCTTTAGGACAGGCATCAAGAATACTGAATACATGCACTTAAAACAATAATGGGGAGTTTAGGAAGCAGGGAAAGGCTCCAGTCAAATTCAGCCTGTGAGTCTGGGGATAAGGCTGCTCTCTGTTGCATCCAAGCCAGTGAAAGTGGGATTCTGATGCTTTTTTATTCCGCTGGAACATGGGGTTTATTTTGATTCCACTGGAAGATGGAGCTGCAATGTAACTACACTGTAACACACTGACCACCACAAACCATAAATGTCTTCTCCTGTTGTCTGACAACAACAACCAAAACTTTAGGCCTCCATTACAGCTAAATTACACCACTGAGCAGTTCAATTAGGCCATTTAAAATTGATATTTTTGGGCAAGTCCTAATTAGCTTTCAGCAAGTAGAGGAAGCCCCAGCCTTGATTAACAACCTCATTTACTCTGAGACACTCCTGCAGAGCCCGGTGATCGCTGCCTGCACCCACCACTGGAGATCAGAAGTTGGTGTGCAACTGCAGAAAATATTAACTTGCAAGTACACGTGGAATTTTACAGGGACCAGACAACCAGAGAATCACAATGGCCTGGGCTGGAAGAGACATTAAAGCTCATCTCTTTCCATACAGATGGGCAGGGAAACCTTCCACTACCCCAGGTAGCTCCAGAGCTCCATCAGACCTGGCCTTGGACACTTCCAGGGATGGGGCAGACCAGTTTGCAGGGGCTCTTGCAGCTGCCACTGCTTCAGGTCTTCCTAGAGTATAAAAAGTACAATAAATAAAATCACTTCAACTCAGTGCATGGATGAACATCCACCAGCTCCTGTTATATACAAGGGAACCCTGCACTGAATGATTCAATGGGAGAACAGGAGTTTTTCTGCTCTGCAGCCTGATTGTCATCACTGACATCCTTGGGAACTGGGAATCTACAGCACAACTGGACCATAACTTCCTACTCTCAGTTTAACCTTCTGTGAAAAAAAAAAAGGATTAAAAACACTTGCTAATGAACATCACCAGTAAGCAACAGGGCCAGTGTTGCTTTTGAAGCAGAGCTAAATTTGATGGATACCAAGAGCATCTAGCACTTGTACACAATCACACAGCCATGACGTGTCTGTGACAAACTTCCACATACTGCAAAAAGAATTTTCATGAAAAAAAGCACACAGGAGTTTGTTCACAACAGACTCAGGAGCTGTATTGTTATTCTGTCACCAACTGAGAAGCAAGAATAAAATAGAAACTTCCCAGTGAACACAAAGAAAAAAATTACACTCCAAACATCTGCTTACAAATCTCAGAATCAAGCTTTTTACAAAGCCTTATCTTTTAATTACCTCCTGCCCCTTTCCACACCATCACTTTTGGCTTGCTAATTTAATTTCTAGGACATTTCTGCACTTAGGAGTTTGACTACATCACTCGGTTAAACCAACCACAAACTCCAGGTAGTTGTGAGATGAACGACTGTAATGAATTTTATATCTTAAATATGTACAGACCAATATTACAGGCTACTGTATTCTGTAGAAGGGTCCTGAGACAGTAAATCAGCCCTGCAAGAGCTCTGTGTGAGTGGCTGCTTGGCTCCTCCTGCCTGGGGGCTGCCAGCGCCCGGTCACTTCCAGCCCCTGGCCAGCTCACACCTCCCTGCTCCCCGTGACCATCTGCAGCTTGAGATGAGGCCTCCCTGCCAGGAACACAAAGGAGAGGAGGCAGGGAAAGCCAGGGAGACAAATCAAACAGCCAGGCAGTGCCTGAGCTTTCCTGCCAGCACCATTCCAGGCCAGTGTGATCATCCAGCCCCACGCAGGCTCCAGGCTCCTCCAGGGCCAGCACAGCCACTGGAGCTGGGGCTGCTCCCTGGACTCTGTCATTCTATCATCAGCACTGCTGCTCCCAAAGCTCTGCCATCCCACCATCAGCACTGCTGCTCCCTGAACTCTGCCATCCCACCATCACTGCTGCTCCCTGAGCTCTGCCAGTCCATCCTCAGCACTGCTGCTCCCTGACCTCTGCCATCCCACCATCACCACTGCTGCTCCCTGAGCTCTGCCAGTCCATCCTCAGCACTGCTGCTCCCTGACCTCTGCCATCCCACCATCACCACTGCTGCTCCCTGAGCTCTGCCAGTCCATCCTCAGCACTGCTGCTCCCAAAGCTCTGCCATCCCACCATCAGCACTGCTCACAGCAGCTCTACTGCCTGGGCACCACTTGACCTGCCAGATGGTGATACCTGTTCCACAATACTCAGCAGACACCACGGCCAAAGCGTGTCCCAGACCAGAGGTGTATTTTTTGGAGACAGGGTTTGATGCTCCCTGCAGCTCCAGCTTTCCCTTAGGCTCAGCTATCATCCCAAATTTTTTGCTGGACTGCTTTTTGGCCCAGGGGGGCTGGAAAGAAGACAGGAACAGCAGCCCAGCTGCAGAAGATGAGTGGTATTCCTCCTGCCCCAAGACAAGCATTAGCTGCCACCTCACAGCAGCCCAGGAGTCCCAGGGCTGGGCTCTCCCCTGGGTCAAGCACACAGACCTGGCAAGTGACCTCCAACCCTGACTGGGATTGCTGATCTGGTGTTAAACAAGCTGTGCATCATTTCCATACAGCCTTGATTCCTTCTCTTACAGTCCTGCTCCTGGACACACTTCAGATCCATGATGAAACTCTCTCAAGAGAACACAGTTGAGTTGTCGAATCAAGACTTGGAAGAGACTCGCTGCAAATACACTGTTCAACTCACTTAATCCTTAATTAGGTTTCATTTTTTAATGCAAGGCTTCAACAATTAGCTCAGGAGAAACTGTAAATGCAGAAGCCAGGCCACCAAGGACTTCCCCCACACACATCTCTCTGCTGGCACCATTATTGCACAGCTCCAGCAACCCAGCATGGATGTGGATGCACCAGTTGGACAGCACTTGTACAGACCCAGCCTGTAAAATCCAGACACCTCTCCAAAAGCCACTGTTCCCTGCAAAACACTTGCCTGAAATGATTCTTGCACACAAAGGGAACTATCCACATAACTGACACCTGCTTTGAACCAGGAAATAATCCTATCTCCCTAATGTCTGATCTACAAATGAGGTCTTTATTGTTTTCATTGTACACACTGTTTACACACGGTTTCATAAAACTCACCACTAACAACTCATCTCCATAATTAATTGAAGTAGGTGGAAACCAGAGTAAGGATTAAAGAGAGGTTTTATCAGCTTAACTCAGAGGTGTCTTCCTGAAGTCACACACCTTCCATGTGCTGCTGCTGCCCTGGCTGCAAACCTGCTGCCGTGGGGAACAGGGAGCACTTGGCATTTTGGCACTGCCACTTTGTTCTCTGTATTCGTCTGCACGCAGACCAGACAGCCACTGGAGGGAATTAGCAAAGATCTGAGCTTTAACTCAAAATCTCAGCTTCAAATGGTGACTCTGAAAACTCTCCTACAATGTTTTGACTAAGTAAAAGCCAAACAGAACTTCTTAGATAATATGTACAAGCACTAGGAACAGCTTTAAAAAAAAATAAAAAATCATGATTTAGGACTAAACCCTCTAGATCATCAAATCACATTATTTCATACCTTGACTGTGCATTTCCTGCTCTGACAGGAGCAACTCCAACCCAATTCAGACAGTTCCATCATCAGCACACACAGCGAGTCTGCCATGGGGGGGACTAACAATGAAGACAGAAATATTCATTTTATTCCTTTCAAACTAAAACCCGTAAGCGAGCTCAACTTAATCCTAAGTGATGTAGTTGGTTTATCCTCTGTCTGCCTTTTTTCCCCCCAGAACTCCAAGATGTTCAGCCAGGTACAACATGGAAGCAACCCCTGCAGCTTTAAAAACATTGAAGGCAATTTCCAAACGTGCTGCTCTGGTTTCACCATGCTCACAACCACACCAGCAGCCACTTCCAGAACAGCTCCAGGCCCACTGAGACCTTCTCTGAATTCTGTAGCAACCAGACTCCTAAAGATGGGCAGGAGTTCATATTCACTTTTCCTGAAGCATCTGTCTGAAAGGGGTGCATTTTAATGGTGTGATTTACAACTAACCATGTTACAACCCATAAAAGTCTGAGTTTATAGGTTTCTTTCCTGCAGTAATGTTTATCTGACAATAATTTTGCAGACCAGAGGTTTACAGAGCAGGGACACATGGCCTCCAGTTTATTCTGAGGTCCAATTAAGTGGCAGGCAGAGGTACTGCTGCTCACCCTCCTCACTCCTCCATCTCAGCCATCTGAAAATTCAAATCTCCTCCCCCTACTTTACCTTTATCTCTTATTTTACTAATGTTACTGAAACTACAGTCATCTTGTATGTATTTATCTGAAATTCCTTTCCACTGAGGGCCCATGAAATCGTCTTTATAACCCTTACAACTTGTTTAAGCTCAAACAGTCACTCTCAGTCTGCAAATGAAAATTGGAAAACTTAAACTGAATCACCTCAGTTCCCATTCAGGTCCAAAGAGAAGCCTCTTTCTGTTCTTGCAAAACAGAAACTAATACTGAGTAGTCCTGGATGTTTAAGGCCACCGTGCTCTCTAGATAAATTAAAAAATAATGAAATCCAGGGTTTTGAAGGAACAGCAAGAACTGTGAAGAAGGTTCTGTTAACCTTGAATAAATACTGGAACCACAAAGAAACAGTGGATGAGTAAGAAATTGCAAACCATCTCCTACTTAGCAAAGTTCAAATAGTTTCCCTTTCCTGAACACATTTCAGGAAAAACAAAGCTACCTTTGTTAAAATGAGCCTACTGCACCACTGTCACAGGCAGCCTGGGCAGGGCAGCAAACCATGAGACCTGGAGCTTTTTTCACTCCTGATAACCAAGCCCTGTCCAAACCCAAGCAGCTCAGAAGGAACTGGCACAAACCACCAAAGCCAGAACCTTTCAGTGCTCCTGCTGCTTCCCCAGGCACAGGGAGCTCAGTGCACCTCGAGATCACACAGAGGCACTCTCACACCATCAGGGCTGATGGACAGTTCTGTATTTACTCAGAGATAACACCTGCCTCTCACAGGATTACTTTAGCACCTACTATAATGTGTTTAAATGAGATGTAGGTCCACAGGCCCCTGAATTTGCTTTTTGATATATTTACTAAAATGCTGGCAGGTTTGATGCATGCTTTGCAGAGGCCTATTTTTTAAAATAGAGGAATTACACCTTGTTCTTACTTAAAAGTTTCTAAAATATTAGGCTAGACAGAGATCCAATTCCAAGCTTTAAACTGCTTGATAGACCTTGACAACAGGGCTGGCTTTTGTGCATCATCTTGTAATGCAATAAATTTCGTTTGAAACATCTTCACCCGTGCACCAGGACATGTCACTGTGATACAGAAAACCTGACATGAAAATAAAAATAAATTAATAAATTAGGTGCTCAGAGAACAACTGTCTTACGGCCAGAAAAACACACTTCCTATGAGAGACTCAAACAGATAATCTTATTTTAGTTTATTGAAAGGTAATTTAAGTAAGGAATAATTATGAAGTACAACTAATCAGGCAGCATGTAATTCAGGACTGGAGACAAAAGTATGAGAGCTGATAGCCACAGTGCTCCAATTTCAGACTGGAAATGCAGTTAATGAAAAGCTGAGATTTTAACCTGAAGTTAATGTTCTACCTCGAACGATGGCACAGGAAGTTTTGAAGGCGTAACCTGAGCAGCCAATAATAGAAAACAAACAGAAGAACCCAGCATTTCTTAATTTTTAACGCCTGTGTTTCTGCAATCTTGCTTTTCTGAAACCACATGGAGATCTGCTTCTCAGAGAAAGCTCTCCTCCTTTATCCAGCTAACATTATTTGCCAACCTTCCTTTTCATTGTTTAGCACCATAATTCCCCCTCTTGCTTACGCCCTCCCTGCCAATGGCATTCATAAAAACCCTCTGAACTCTCCTCCTTCCCCCTTTCCAACCCTCCCCTCACAGACATTTTTTTTGTTCACATAGGAATGTATGAATCAGCCCAATGATTTGGCCACTTCCCATGGGGGAACATCAGCAGCATCCAGCACAGATTCAGGAATTCACATTTTTAACCCACAGCCCCTCCAGCAGCACGTTCCTTGTCCCAGGCCCGTGGACAGGTGCCCACACCTGGGACCAGGATGTGATGTGATGTGCAGGAAGCTGCCAGTGCCAATCCTACACACTGCCCATGGATGTTCCCAGCCCAGCAGCACGGGCTGTGTTCCTGGGAAAGGAAACCAGTGTTTTCCATAAAACACAGCCTCTCCTCTGCAGGATACAGCTCTCTGCATGTATCTGCTAACAACATCTCAGTATTTCTCCACCCCCTCCCCATGTTTCCCCTTTTTGTCAAGCTCTCCAGCATTTGTTCTGGGATCTAATTAAGGTCCCTTATCACCATGGCAAGAGGGGGGCAAGGTCTAACAAAACAGCATTAATGAACCGATTGTTTTCACTGGGCACATACAGAGTTCTAATCCCCAAGATTGGAACATATCTACACTTGGAAAAAAAAAAGATTAAATCTAAAGGAGTCTGCGTTGTTTACATTTTTCCAAGGTTTGAACTAGAAGCCCTGTATTACTGGCATAATCCAACATCACCTCAGAACTTATTTTTAATGGGAGTTTTATTCTGATTAGGACAGGCAGCTTCATTTTGTCTCCTCTTCTGAGCATATGCAGAAGTCTCGCTCCCACCATCTGACTCTCCTTCAAAGAGATCAGCTTCCCGTAAACTTCATTAGTTAGATGCCATTTTATAGGTAATTCAGAACCTCTTCCCACCTTTCTGGGTTATTAAATCTATTAACATCCCAGGATATTGTTATGTAAGTACTGCTCATCTCCATTATGCAGCAGAATTAGACGAGAGCGATTAGAACCAAGTTTGCCTTGTTTCATCTCATTCCCTGTGTGAACTCAGGGACCAGAAGCCAAGAAAACCTTCAGGGGGTGCAGCTTTGATACTGAAGGGAAAGACAACCAAAGGAGAACCAAAGAAGTCCACGTGAGGAAAGAAACATGAGCTTCAGGTGAGAGTTGGAAGGGAGAAGGTGACGTGTTTCCTTGCCCTGCAAGAGGAAATTCTTCACTCCTCCCAGCATTCATGTCCTTGTTCCCTCCCTTCATCTGCAATCCAACTTCCAGTAACATCCAAGGATTTTAATGCCACTTACAGTCAACCCCCCTTGGAAGGATCCCCTCCAAGAAATGTCTCATTTAAATGCTGCAGAAAGTGTTCCTCTTAACTCTACCCCCTCTTGCCACTGGCTCCCCAGTTGCCTTTTGAAAATACTGCTGAAAGAGGTTAATTTTTGGACAAGAAATCAGTTCTGGCCACAAGTAATCTGCAAAAAGAGCTCTCCACCTTTCACTAGAATAGAAGTCCTGAAAATGGAATCCTGAACCTTTCAATTAAGCGTAAGAATTCCTCTATGTCATCTAAAGGGGAAGAAGTTTTACAGCCCAAACTTTGAAGCTTGCCTCCTATTCCCATTCTGTGTAATAATATACTGAAAATCTGACTCTCCAATACAGGATAAAATGTAACATTTTACAAAGCAGGATGCAGAATGGAAGAACCATGGGATACCACACACAAGCAACAGGAAAAATGCAAGGAGGAAAACTCCTGCAGAGGAGGAACTAAACCACTTTTTACTAAAATAAATCAAAAAGTATTTTTAAAGCAGTACTGAGAGACTTCTTTTTCAACTTTAACTGATTTTCAGGACACTCCTGGGAAGTAAACACATCCATATTAATAATCCCATTAAACAAGTGGGGTGAACAGGACAGAAAAGTGATGGCACTGTTAACAGGGCCAAGAGAGAAGTCAACGCTGACTCAGTGATACCTCCTGTGTATTTTAAATGCAAACCCACTTCCCTTGTCCACTGTTCTGCTGTCATCACACATTTTGGAAAATTAAAATCAATGCCAGAGAAGGGGACAGCAACTTTAGCCCACTGCTTCTCACTCCATCTACTTGTAAAATCCCTGCCTGCCCAGCTTGGTCACCTGCCCTTCTGGACAGAGCAGAGTGTGAAGCATTTGGGGACCCCGAGGAGGACCCTGCAGAGCCCCCATCAGACCTGGAAATCCTCATTCCAACCCCTCCACTCCCCTCCTCTCATTTGGATTTAAGCAGCCTTATAAGACCCCCAAAACAAATTATTTTTAAACAGCCACAGATAACAAGTTCAGCAGCCACCACCACAGGCTATGGCTGTACCCATAAATGCAGGGAGGGGGATGAAGGTATTAACAAAATAACAAAAATGCTGATTAAACTCGGAGCTACACATCAAGTTTTCAACCTGACCCTCACAAATATAGAGGTGATTTAACACAGCCCCTTCAGCCAATGCCCAGGGCTAACTGAATAATAGAATATAATATAAAGTGTATTCTGGTGGGAGCCCTTCTGCCCAGAAGAGCATCACACAATGCAAACAGAGCTCATCACACAGGGCTGGCTCTCCCATCCTCTCTGCACCCCAACATGCAACATTTGGGATGTTTTTCAGTAAATGCATGTGTGCAGGCAGAGTGGGACAACAAGACCATAGGGGATGGCTGGTAAGAACACAAGCACTTGTTGCTGTGTGTTTGTGTAGATGGCACAGAAACACATCCAAACCAGAGTTTGTTTTGTCCTTTGCTCCCATGTTCGTGGTCCCACTGGCCTCAGCAAGCACTTGTTACACCACACGGGTTTTGAACAGGGTTAAGACAAAGTTTGCTGAGGAACCAACGCTGCCAGAAACAGGCTGGATGTTAAAGCCTGCAAGTCTTCTGGCCATCACATGTACAAGGCACTCACCTCCCTGAAGACAAAAACACTGAACTCCACTCAGAATTAAGCAGGAGGCTGACAAAATAAAGGAAAACTTGGCTGGGTTGCAACGAGCTACAGCACCCCATCTTCCTCACCTCCAGTCCTGCCTAAAATGCTGAGGACTTTGTAGAATCATTTAGGTTGAAGAAGACCTCCAAGATCATCAAGTCCAACCATTAACCCAACACTGCCAAGTCCACCACTGAGCCACATCCCCAAGTGCAACATTTTGGAGGTTGACCTCAATAGTGTTTCCTGCATGAGAGTGCTCAACCTAATTTTATTTCAGGCACAACTGTAATAAAACTACTTCTTATTACGACATGTAACTGGTGACTAACTTTCCAAAATAAAAATGGCCATGAAATTCAGAACCAGGCTATTCTTCTAGAAACCAGTAATTTTATTGCTCAAGCTCTCCCCAAATATAAAACCCCCTTACACTGACAAATGCCACAGAATTACAACTCTGACCTATTGGGTAAATAAAGTCAATGTGATTTAAAATGATTCAAAGAGCTGGGAGCTGGACTCGATGATCCTTGTGGGCCCCTTCCAACCCAGGATATTCTATAGTTCTGTAAAATTCCAGAAATCCTGTGCTTACAGAGGCTCCCTACCCTGCACATACACTCAGAAACTAAATACATTATCTAGAGGTAGTAAACAGATTTGTAATGGGTGTCACTTATCCCTGTCAGCAGCGCTGATGAATAACACTGTTAACATGGACCAGATCGCCCACCAACTACAATCACAGGCTTTCCCTGTCCAAGAGCCACGGAACTTCTCCAATTAGTCGCTCAGAACTAATTGTCAGATGCGATTTTCAGTCAGCAGTTTCTTCTCCCCCCTTGACGTGTTCCTTTTGCAGGCATTGCCCACAGCATTTGCTCTGCCACCTCCCTCCCTTCCACGTCGTGTCCCAGACCTAATCTCTCCTCACAGCTTCTGAGCACAGCTCTTCCAGGCAGCTGACATTTAAATAAGCTCTGTATTGACTTTCCTCTGCTGTACCTCGAGTCCTCCTTGTTTTCCTTATGTTCATATTCCAACTCTGCTGCTCTGCAGCTCCTTCCGAAGGTAATGGAAGCGGAGCTGGACTGATAATCAATAAATACCTTCACCCTGCAATCCCTCAGAGGCCGAGTTCAGGAGGAGATTTCCCCTCTCCTCCCATGCATATTCACTATTTTGGATGAACTTTTGAAAGACAGGAGAAGGTTCTTTCCCAAATCTGCAGCATGTTTCAGACGACGCTAAGCCTGTGAACTTTCCTTTAACTCGCATTAAACCGATACAACTTTTAATTAAAAAAGTAATTTTGAAAAATTGCTTGTGCGGTGCGGAAGGTGATGTTCAGACAGCATCACTGATCCCTGGAGTTCTGCAGCCTTGAGTTTAATAAACTGAATTTTCAAAAGTAAACACAGCTTGCATCAGCACGAACCTTCTATTTTAGCCCTGTATTTTCCATCGTTTCCTTGCTTAGCCAGGAGAGGATGCTTTCAGAGCACCACACACTGAACACTGCAGGGGTGTCACTGGACTGGAAAAAGAGAGAATTCCCAGCCCCTGGAGCTGTGTCCACCTGCCAGGTGAGGAAGCTTTGCCTCTGATGGAGCAAGGGAGGAGGGTGAGACATCTCCTTGCCCAGCCAGGACCAGCAGAGCTGGAATGAACTCAGAGCCCACCTTCTTGGGGAAGGAAATCCCAGACACAAGGACTGCCCTAAAATTTACACCTGAGCCTTTGCAGCGTTACCCTTACACAGCAGCTCCTGCCTCCTGCAGCTGTAATTCAGGATTTATTTTGCCTGATTTGCTATTTCCTGTAGTAGGTAATCCAGCAAGGGGGAGGGGCGAAGGGCAGAACAAAAGCAAAATAAAAACCAACCCAAAATGTCTTGCCCTAGGCGGAAACAAATCAAAAACACTCTCAGGTTTCATTCTGTTTGTTTTTGTAACTGTTCACCTGGTGGTTTTTTTCAAGTTCTTTTAGAAGAATCATTTGAATTATCTCTACTCCACAACTTCAAAAAGATGTTCCATGACTGTGGGTGTCATTTCTCCCTTTTCCCTCCTCTTTGCCCCTTATCAGTTTATCCCAGTCATCCCACTGCCCAGCCCACAGGCTCCAGCAAGGGTTGGAAAGCCAAGATTCTTGGGTTCATTTCCCAACTGCGTTTCTAGCAGGACATTAATTGCCCTGTGAGCTGGTCTGCTCCTCTGTAGAGCAGGGAGAGGTGGGTTATGCAGCTTTATCCCTGTTTATAAAACAAAATACTCTGAGAATCCAGGCACACTGTGCTGATCTGAAACACCAGGCATTCAGTTATTATACATAAATAAATATAAATACAGCATCTACCACTTCCACTCATATTTGCATTTCTACTATTTTAGAACTTCTGATGTTCTTGGAAATGCCAAAAGGAGATGATTTCATGTTCTCATGCCTATTCCACCAGGAAATGGTGGGCCTGAATGCAATTTTTTCCTTCTGCTAAAACTGTACTTCTAACTCAGTATTTTCTGAGTCAATAAAAATAAAATGCATTTTCTCAGTCAAAGCTTCATAAGAAAGGAACTTTAAAGGTGTTGGTTGCAGCTGCAGTGAAATAAACACTTAAACATTCAGTACTACCCATGCTGAGTGAGGTATTTCATCTTCACATCCTTTAACTCCAAGCACCACCAGTGATTATCCCGTAAAACTTAATTCTGGAGAGCGTTTTATTAAATCTGCATTTGGATTTGGTCTCAGTTCCATAAAATATTTAATCGTGTGCCTAAACATTACCTACCCCACCAAGTGTGGATTTTAGGCTGTCTGGTAACACACACAACAATCTCCAGAAGATAAAACACGCTCATTCTTTATCTGAAGAGCTCCACTCCGCAGATCAGCCTTTCAGAGACGTGCCAGCTCCAGCTCTAACTAGCTCTTCACACTTTTTTAAAGACTAATAGGCTCCACATATCCATCTCCAAAGGGTATAAATTCCCTTCCTCTCTTTCTCTTTTAAATATGTCAGGCAACATTACAAAAAAATAACATCTGTGCCACAGTTATGCAACAAGCAGCATGATAACCATTAAACTGCACTTTATAGAGAGTGGGCTGAATTAAAAAAATGAAACAACAAAAAGGAAACGGGGGAAAAAAGTTTAAAAGTTCACCTTTAAACCTTGGGATCAGGGAGGGTGTCAGCACCAGCACTCTCCCTTGCTTATTCTAGACTCCTTATTTTGCTGCCCTTCTTCACTGATGCCTCATGGCTATTAATGGCAGCCTGAATATCCATGCCATGAACTGCAAAAATGGATTGAATCGCACTGGAAAGGGCTTAAACACTCAGTAAGAGGATGAAGAATCCCAAAAGTGATTTTAGTATGTGTGTACATTTTGTCAGTGTATACCAACAGCACTATACATTCTTTTCTTGCAACACTTAGCAAGTCTTCTCTTTTATAAATATAGGTCAACAGAGCTAAACTCTGTTTTTGCCTCAACTCCCACTTTAAATGCATAAAAAATTAGATTTTTAGGGAGCAGAATGAAAGGAATGGTGTATTTCATGCTATTATATACCCAGCCAAGGATCCCAAAGGGTTTGTTTGGGCTTTAAAAACAAAACAAAAACCCTTGGCATTTGTCAGACTAAAACCATTTTTCTTTGGTCTTTGCACAACCATCCTTTCCAGATTTGAATAAATAACATGAAACAAACTATTCCGACTTCCATTTACCATGCAATGCACAGAAGTTGTTCAAGGATAGACAGAGCAGAGTGTGAAGCATTTGGGGACCCCGAGGAGGACCCTGCAGACCCCAATCAGACCTGGAAATCCTCATTCCAACCCCTCCACTCCCCTCCTCTTATTTAGATTTAAGCAGCCTTATAATGTCCCAAAAAGAAATTATTCAAACAGCCACAGATAACAAGTTCAGCAGCCACCACCACAGGCTATGGCTGTACCCATAAATGCAGGGAGGGGGATGAAGGTATTAACAAAATAACAAAAATGCTGATTAAACTCGGAGCTACACATCAAGTTTTCAACCTGACCCTCACAAATATAAGAGTGATTTAACACAGCCCCTTCAGCCAATGCCCAGGCCTAACTGAATAACAGAATATAATATAGGATAATACCTTTAAATATAATCGTGTATTATATAAATACAGTATCTTTTTTATATATTATGTAAATATTGTAATACCCTTAAACTGCCTTTTGTTTTAACATCAGCCCAGGAATGCAGAGTGAGAACTCATAAATTGTATTGTGAGCTGCAGCTTTCAGATACTTTATGTTTACTGCTCATAACCCTTCTGCTTTCACACGAGGTTTAAGGCACAAGACAGTCATTAAGCATTTCTGATACAGTATTTGGACTCCACCATGCACAAACTCACTGATCACAATGCAGATGAAGACTTTCCCATACCACACCAGGCCAAAAAGCCTTAAAACACAATTTAAGCAGCACTTTCCTCTTCTCCCCACCACTTTCACTGAAATGCCCCACCAGCAATCCCTTCCTAGGAGGGATTCACCTTCCTCCATTCCTGCTCTTGGCTCTTTGCTGGCATTGAGGTTTTGTTTTTAGTCTCAAGCCACTCATTTCACCCAACAACCCCTCCAGACCACCTGCAGTGGTTGAAAAGTTAATCCAAGATGCTTCCAAGCTCCCCCTGAACCAACCCTTAGGAAGTCTTGGACTCGTCCCAGTGAGGAATCCAGCACACAGATTGTGCATAGAGAGGTGAACACCATGAAAAAGGGAGGATGTCGTTTACAGGGAAAAAAACAGAGATTGTGCATAGAGAGGTGAACACCATGAACAAGAGAGGATGTAGGTCATAGGGAAAAAAAACAAAGAGAACCCGAGATACTAGGGTTTGCTTAACACATGAATTGGAACCTATAATTCCATTCACAAAGGAACTGCACACAAAAGGAACCTCATCACGGCCATCAGTCACTGAGGAGCTCCAGCTCTGCATCCCAACCAATGCCCATCCTTCCTGCAAAGCCAGAAATGTTTCCAAAGGGTGAAATCAGCACTAGACCCTGTTGATGATTAAGCACTAGATTTTAAACACCCTTTGCAGAAGAAGAGAGAACTGTAAGTAGCACGTGGTTCTTAGCTCAACACTGTACAGGGACATAAACTACAACCTGAAGGTAAATCCTGAAAAACAACTTTGTGCTGCCTGAAACAGCCATAAATTGTGATGCTGAGCGATCAAGGCAATCAAAAATTCACTCTTCCAAACCAGAAACTCCTTGGAAACACAGTGGCCTGCCCAGCCTCCCATCCACCTCCCAAAAATTTGTAACTGCTAATGAGGGACCCTTCAAACCCAGCAAGCAAGGAAGGAGCACAAATTAACCAAAGAAACAGCCACAAGAAACAAAACTCCTTTTCCTGCAGCACAAACTCTCTCCATCAAATGATAAGCTAACCAGATAAATAAGTGAAGTTACAATTAAGTCAGTGAAGGTGACTGTGTTAGGACAAATGATTAGTTCTGGGGGAGGTTTGGGCTGAGGGGTTCCTCTGCATTTGCTGTGCCTGGCTGGGCCAACAGCACATCAGCCCACGGGCACTGTGGGCTAGGAATGGTGCTGAACTCTCCTGTTACCCATTAGCCACGCTGCCTGTGTCATAGCCAGCTGAATTCCTGCACCAGCTGGCAAGGAATGCTCCATCTCCTTCAGCATGAGCCTCTCTCACACACACAAGTCACTGCATGGACAGGTGATTTTGATAGAGGAGATTTTCTCACAGGCAGGCATAAACAAACCATGGGAAATTATTGTGTGCTGCTCCCTACAGAGCCAGGGGTGCCAGGGAGATTGGGGTTTGCTTGTTTGGTTTAACTCGAGCTGAAACATTGTGGTCAGCAGCACATTTTTCCCTCCTGATCTTCCCAAAAATTCTACCCGTTTTTCCACGTTAAAGGCACAGCTGTCAATGAAGTTAACCTGTCCATGTAATGTTAGCAATAACATTAAACAAAAAAAAAAAACAACCCCACATCACAACTTTTTGTAGCTAAAATCACCCCGCTCCCCAACAGTTCTCTTCATGCAAATGAGAACAGTGACCACCCTGAAAAAGGCAATTTTCATTTTCCCCCTCGAGGTTCAGAGAGCCAAGATCACTAATTGCTCCATTCCCTGGAGCAATATGAAGTAAGATCCAGCATCCATCTGCATTACCACTGAAATACCAGCATGACCCTTAAATTCATATTCAGAGGTTCATTAAAACATGACCTTGTGAGGCTACCAGAAATAAAAATGCTGCTTGCTGGCCAAACAGACACCAGATTCCCTCTGCACTGGTTAAATTCCCAGCCACCCTCCTCGTTCCCATGAAGCAGTTAAGTATTTTTGTGAAGTTATTCAACAACTGTGAAGGTCAAGTATTGTCCTGACTGGCCAGGCACAAACAAATCCACCTTTCACATCCATCTGTGCTTCAGCCACCCAGTAAAACCCCAACCAGAGGGGGAAAAGGACAGAAAATTTCTAGCAAAGGGTCCACACCTGATCCTCCAGAGCACAGCTGATGCTTGTAGAGGGTTTAGGTGACCCAGCCAGAGACCTGAAAATTGGGGCCAGTACAGTGGATGGGAAAGAACTATTCTTTTTTTCATGTGTAAAACTCATAGTTTCAGCTAAAATACATGAAATTTTTTAAAAAAGAGCTTCAGTGGCACTTCTGAAGAATAAAAAAAAAAAAAAAGGCTTTGGAAGCTTTAGATTTGAAGCTTCACAAGCTTCTTATGAAAAATGCAAGCTTTGAAAAACTTCTGAAGAATTAATATTCTTACTTTGGGCTCTTCTACTGCCAACGGACTACAGATGCTGTAACTAATAAAAAATAATTAATGCCAATAAACAGGCCCTTCATAAGGCTTCAGCTTCTCTCCTCCATCAAAGACTCAACTCATTCATTGGGACACTGTACAGGAAACAAAATTCACCCACAGAACTTGTCTTTTCTACCTTTGGTTCCTCTGTGCTGTAGCTCACAATTAAAATCCTCCCAAGTGCGAGGAAGGGAATCTGATTTTTTTAAATAAGGGCACAGCTCCTTAAAGCTCGTGGCAGAGACCTCACCTGGAATGGAACTGGGAAAGAGCTGGGATTTTGTGCCCCAGCCTCATGCAGGGAATGAAACAACCAAGAAGTTTCTCAGGAGTGCTCCAAGCACCCCACACTCCACCAAGGCACTCCTGAGAGTCTGGCCATGTCCTGCAAGATCCACAAGAGCTCATTTTCCTGAGAAGCTCCATCCGAGTGTCCAAACACCCTCAAAAACGTAACAATTTCATTGCATCAGCCACTTTCTCACCAGTTTCAGCAGGTCAGGAAAAGAAAAGTGACAATACAATGCTGGGTTTTAGTATGTGAGCAGCTCCTTACCCCTGGGGAGAGCAGAGGCAGCAAAACCATGTTATTTTAGAAATCCCGACATTCCTCTCTCCAAGGGCCTCAGGGAACACCACAAAGCAGGAATGGACCTTCACACCAAACCCACCAGGAGAAATCCCTTCTGCACAACAGAAACCTCACAGAAGCAAGAGGAAGGAGCTGATAAATTGGCAAAAAAGCCCCTACCTGGTGTCAAGGCCAGGTCTACAACCTCTGCTGCTCCTGCCAGCCCCGGTGACACACCAGTGGCACTGCAGCACCACTCAAGGTGACAGCACAAGTCATTCCTCAAGCTCCCTTTTGAGACAGTGGTCTGATGCCTAAGAAAAACAACAGCTACTGGCAGAGACAGAGATCACAGTCCTGACAGTGACAATTCAGAGAGGTGTTAAACTGATGGGGTAAATGAATTAGCTGGGGGCCAAGCAGGAGCAATGCTGTTGGGCCAGCAGACTGTGGTTCCACCTTCCCAGTAGGGAGCAACACCAGTAAATCAAGACAAGGAGACTGATCAGAAACCTCTAGTGACACATCCACCCAGATTCTGAGGATGCAGCACAAAACAAAGATATATAAGATCAGTGAAAGGCAACAATTAGCCAGCAGAATTTTCCATCACGGGAGACTATCGAGACAAGAGCTTAGATAAATTAAGCAAATCAGTTATCTCGTAGTCAAAAGCCTTTTTAAAGGCAAACAAGATTGCAAACACAAGCTCAGATTGCTGGGCATAAATCACCTGAATGCTTAAGGGTTAGAAGGAAACTCTGCCTGGGGACAACACCCCCAGCACTGCCCACTCCCAGATCCTGTGCAGTTCCTCCCTGAGCTGGCACAGACCCAGCCTGTGACTGGAGGGCACTGGGCCACGTCCCTGGATTATTCACAGGGCTGACGTAGCAATGCAGATATCACCCCTGTCACTCTGTGGAGACTGCATAATCATAGCTCAGCCCATGCCAGAGCAACATGAGGAACACCTTCTGTACAGAAGAAATTCTCAAGATTTAAAGTTTTAACACAAGCTAACAAACGCCAGGGATGAAAGAAATCCTGGGATGAAAGATCTCCATGACACCTGCTTTGAATAAAAAGACATTGCTACAGAAATATCACAGACCTGCTGGTCTAGAGCCTTTGCTTCATGTCATTCCCCAGACATCAATTTGCAATAGAGGCACACAAAAGCAGTATTACACAGATTACATGTACTCCCCTGAACAGCAAACAAAATCCACCCAGCACTACCACCACAGTCCAGAGCATCACGGCACCAAAGCCACTTCCCCTGGCTGTTCCTAGGACGAATTTGCTGAGGATAAGGGTTCAACACTCATTTGCAGAACTGACAGCTCCTCCTGCAAACTTCTCTCTGGCTCAGCTTTCCCAGACACTCCCCACTCCTGCTCGTGTCTGCAGGCAGGTCAGCAGTGCTACCAACCCTCTGGCACTGCCAGCAGGACATGTTTTATCCTCCATTCGTGCATCCTTCAGGCAAATCCCCACACCTGCATGCTCAAACCACATCATCTTCAGCATCTGTAACTTCACTGCTTTCTACACAACACAACACAACACATGGCAATTATTTAATGTTTGGTGTTAACGGCACCCAGGAGCCCTCAAATCAAAAAACCAAAATGCTGAGATCCCACCACACCTCTCACACCACATCCAGATAAGAAATCAGGTGTGTCCCTGCCCTAGAACAGCCCAGACCCCTGCACAGGTGCCAGGTGACACTACGGGTGTGTACGACCAGCTCAGAGAAAAGAGGGAAGAACAAGGTACCAACAAAACATGATTTGCTCAGTTTTATGCCACATGGCTCATTTACTCACTGCTGGCAGCTTCCACAAAATCAGGCTCGTCAAGCACCTGACTGTATACACAGGTAATGATTATAAAGCCAACTCAAGCGGGGCTAAAAGTACACAAAGATCTAGCATAAAAATAAAAAAAGTGCAATCCTCTCCCAGGTGGAAAACAGGACTTTGAACGTAACAGGTGGATTACATAACAATTATTTTGCTCCCAATTCTCAAAGTATTTTTTTTTTAAATACCCTCGCAGACCAAAAGCTGTCATTACTGAGCAGCAATAGCAATTTTCCTCTGGTAAACAGCCAGGCTACCCACCTCTCTCAGGGCCAAACACAGACTCAGCAACAGCAGCATCAAAGAGCCCCCACACAAGGAGCAGGGCAAGGCCTGGAGCATCCATGGCTCTCCTCCCTGCATTCTGCCCAAGGAAAAGATTACTCCCTAATGCTGCTTTTTGTTTGCAACAGGGCATAAACTTCAAGGGGGCGATTCACTGCTGTGCTGAGGGGAAAACAGCACGGTTGGCTGGTTGCTGCAATGGAAAAGCCTTAATATCCAAAAAATGCACCTTGCATCAATGGTTGGGTCCCACACCCAGCATCCAACCTGAGCCGGACCCCTTTGTTTGGGAACACTTTCTCCCCAAGCCTGGGGCCTTCTTGGTCCTGCAAGCACCAATTTGAGTCTTTTCACATGTTTCTTTGCAGAGCCAGGAAAAAGACACACACGTGACCCATCACAAAAACGTCCAAGAGGCCTCACCACCTCAAAAGAGAAGGACACCACCAAGCCACTGCCCCAGACAGACAGGTACTCCCTGTCCCAGCTACGGAAGTTAAAACCCACTGGCCACAACCTCTTCTCTTTTTTTTTTTCAATCTGAAAGAGACTCCTCAGCATTCAGAGCTCAACGCTCAAGTGGGCTGCCAGAGCCTCGCCTCCAAAAGGCAACAGCAAACACACAAAAAAAGGAAAAACAAATGCAGAAAAATCCCCCCTCCCCGCCCCCAAAGCTGAGCTGAGGGCGAGGAGCAGAAGGGGAAAGGGGGACGAGGCACACGGGGAAGGCGGCCGGGTGCTCCCCTTTTCTGCCTCCCTTTTATTCCTGCTGAGTGTAGTAACACTTGAACTGGCTCTCTTTATTTGCAGCCGGATACGCGCTTTCAAAGATACTGTACTACTGTGTAGGCCAAGCAGGGACTCTCTTTCTTCCCTTGGTTAGGGCTTTTGGGAAAATAATTATTCACCAGAACTGCCGTCGTGAACAGAGCAAGCTAAATCAATGTAGCTTTGTATGGGCCATTGCCACTGCAAAGCAAATACTCCATCAAGACATGGATCAGTGAGAATTTTATCACTAGGAATCCTTATGCACATCTTTGTGTATTTTTAATATCCACCTTATCCCTCCCCACGCTCCTGCACCCCACCCTCCCCATGGATTTGTCTTGTGTCACTGGCAGCTATGGGGCTTGGCCATGAGATTCACATCAGTAAAAACGTCTTAAATACACAGGTTTATTCTCCTAAAAAAAAATTATAATAAAGCATTGGTGCAGAGCAGATTTATTCACTGAACAGGTTGATTTATTTAACAGACTTGACATACATCAAAACCTACTATAGGCTTACATAATTGTTATCCATTTAGCAGGTCTGGTTCTTTTGTCAAGTATTTGTTTTTCAAAAGTGATTCACTAAAGACTGCTGCCTTCTGCACAGCTCACATACCTTAACAAATGCAGTCTTGCATGGGGTATTAGCTGGAGTGACTTTAAATTGCATCCTACCTGCTTGAGCGCTGCCGCTATTTATTAGCCTCCGTATTATTCCTTTACTAAACCACACGCACAAAAAAAAAAAAAA
>VXBB01007896.1:206009-217755 GCA_013399915.1 Illadopsis cleaveri
TGGCCTGGTGTATTTGCAGTGAGCCAGAGCACAGGTTGGAACAAAACCTGGAGAAGGCAAAGGGATCAGGACATGACAGAGTCACAAACTGCTGTGGATTCACTGCAGGTTTATCTTCTCACAGGCAGAAAATCCATGACGTGGGCAAGGATGAACTGCAGAGGTGCAGGGGCAGTTTCTGGGATCCCAGGGTTCAAAGGCAGTTGCTGCCTTGGCCAAGCTGGCTGGCACCTGGGACTGCTGGGGGAAGGTGGCAGAGCCCAAAGGGCTGACCAGGACTCTTTAGTAACAGCTGGAAACTCAAATTCTGTTTTGCAGTTCCATCCTTCCCATTGCACTGTGGCTCTCCTGGGGCAGCTGCACAGACCAGCAGAGCCAGGATCTGGTTATTGTGGACGGAGCTGTTACTTGTTGTGTTCTGTAATAAATTACTTCCTTTCTTTAGCAAACATGAAACTCTTAGTGCCCAGAGGCACCTTGTGCTTTCCACTCTTGTTTCAAGTGCAGGGGATGCTGCAGTGGTGAGCAGAGGTCCCACAGAGCAGAGCTGGTGGAAGGGGTTGATTTTAATGCCAACAGAGCAGCCACACAACACGGCCACAGAGGTCTTGCCAGCCCCAGAACTGCTTGGCCAGACTTCAAAAATAAACCTAGTCTTACAGAAATCATACAGGTAAATTCCTGTGTTCTCTGAAAGGAACGGTCAAGAAATGCCCACTGCCTTGAACCCAAACATCCTGGAACTGTTTTCCTGGAGCACCCACACCTCCGTAAGTTCCCTGAGCTGGTTTGCAGCTCACCTGGGTATATTCCATGAGCCGATTTGCAATTCACCTCCGTGAATTCCCTGAGTTGGTCTCACCTCTGCCTCAGCCCGCACAATCACTGAGGTTCAGCTCTCTTTAAGCCCCATCTAATGATGCAATTTAACTGCAGCAAGAACAACAGCTTTGCTGAATATGCAACAGTCTCCTCATTGTATTTCGGATGGGGGGAGAGTGAAGGAAAAGGCGATTTCCTTTAAAGTTCAGGCATTTCTATGGGGCATGTCCGATGTGAAAAAGACAGAGGGCTCTGTCTCGGGTGAATCTGGAGTCAAAGACGTTTTCCTGGTGTGTCCTGGGTGCAGCCACAGCTACCTGAACACAATGGCACAAGCCCTAGCCTTTTTCCTGCTCATTTTTCTTAAGGACTGTAGTTCATTAACTCCAGTAACGCAGTTTCATTAATGTGCATTAACCAATGACTTTCCCATTACTGCTGCTGTCTCCAATCAAAGACTCATTTATGGAAAACAAGGGCAGAGAGAACAACATGCTTTGGCAGCTGTAAGATCATACGCCCAGAGCTTTATACCCTCTGTCTTATATTTTTTACGTTAAAGTATCACGAGCTATTACCATATTTTTCATTATTATTTGTGGCACTAAATACTGCAGCTCCCAGTGCCAGATGGCGAATATTCAGAATAAAAATAATGCAAGGCCAATCTTAGAAAGGCTCAATGTGAGTGTAACAGCATGTATTCATCCTCCTTTCCTAATGCACATGGTTAAAATATTAGCAGACTTAAAATCTGGTTTTCCAATTTAGAGGAGTCACATATTACAGAATGATATGCATGCATATATACATATATTTAAATATGTACATATAAAATTTTTAATTTCTTTCCATTTTATTTGCATGTTTCAAGGGTCTTAACATAATACATGGGCACATCTTCTTTCACTCTTCGGGAGGTTATTTTAACCAGGAAAGAAAACCAAATAGTTTCAAAATGGAACATAAGCAAAACCCTTTTTCTAGAAATTGTTATTGGTACAAAATACTTTTTTTTTTTTAATATATAAACAGCTTGAGTCCTAAACTTAACCAGATGGAAACGTGCCTACAAAGCGTTGGATTTAATTCAGGAGAGACTGACAGCCAACAGATGAGCCAATTTAGCCCATCCCATGCCAAAAATGGTCAATCATGTTATCTTATGTGTGACTCGACTCTGGCAGATGCCAACTCTATCCAAACAACTTCAAGTATCTTTTTGGAAGACTGGATTATTTTACACACACTTTTAAAAAATCATAATAATGCTCGATTTTTCTGGAAATCTTCCACTTAGCTTCAGCATTTCCACAAGAGATTTTTGATTAATTTATTTTAAGGATAAATCCTTTTATTTTGTAGCCTAAGAGAAGAAATGCTTTCCAACCCAACAAAACCTGGTAAAAAAAATTACTAAATTGCAGTTCAGTGACAGACCCCCATTTGTTTAAATATTCATACAAGGAAAGCTTTACACCTGTGCAAATCTTCCTTAAGCCAAATGTTTGCTTTCAAGAACACAAAGAAACATGACAGGAAGTACAAATTAAAGGTACTTCCTGCATCCCTCACCATCTTCCCCAAAATTAAGAGTGAAGGTAAAACTAAAGGAGTTTTTTACATGCTGAGTGATTACAACAAAGGCTTTTTAAAAAATTTGTAATTCATAATGTCTCAGTGAATTTTCTTTTGTTGTTTTTCAGAAGAACTATCAATTATCTGCCTCCACCTTCAACAGGACAGGATTTCCACCTCTGCGTCCTCTGAAACCCACACACTCTGGGCAGCATAGTGCTGGTATTCTGATTTTTTCTTGCCCCTAATTTGAATAATAGAAAGGAAAAAAAACCCTCAAAATACTTATTCAGTGATTACTCCATCACTGACAGCACAGGACCATTCAATCCCTCTCCAATGTTTCACATCCCCTGGAGCTAAGCCCTGTATCTGCTGTCAGCTTGGGCTCTGCTTAAACTCAGTCTGAATTTTAGCTTCCCTGGGAGGTCTCAGGTGATGAGAGTTCCCTGTTAGACTGAAAGCTGCAGAAACCACCGTAAACACTTAGCAGCTCATCATCTTTCACTGGACACCTCGAAAGGGCACACTTTAAAAGATGGACGTTTTCAAATCCATTGTTTCCAGGGAGAACAGTGCCAGCTTTCCTGCCACGCAGAGGGCAGAGGTTCTGCTCATAGCCAGCACTTTGGGTTGTCTTCTTGGCAATCACACACAAGGTTGCAATTTCATTTTCCATTTGTCCAGGAGGTAATTGCAGTGCCTGTGTGAAGTGACCTTCCCGTGCACGGCACACGGAGCCAGGCAATTATCCACGGGACTTGCAGCAGCCTCTCCATTTCCAACCTTTTTATTGACTCCTTTGTGATGGCAGTCTCAAGATTCTGAGATCCACAGACATTCATCTAGGCTGCTCTGGACATTTTTAGAGATCTCCCTTCTAGGACAAACTGATATTCTCAGTTGTGTGAGCATTTCCTTACCTTGTTCCTGCTCCTCAGTGACAAGATGGTGTCAAGGTGTGTGTGACCAATGGACTTGGCTACAGGTGTTCACGGTGGACTTGAGACAACTCTTAGAGAAAAGGTCACACACATTTAAAGGATTCACTTCTGCACTTCCCAAGCATAAAACACTCAGTTTTCAGTGCATTGAAACACCAGGGTTTAGGTAAACACACCCTGCTTGCAGCAAACTTGCCCCTAATTCGTCCTAACTAGTTTGTAGATTATAAAAGCATGGAATCATGGAAGTGTGTAGGTGGGAGAAGACCTTCAAGATAGAGGATTTATAGATTATATTGTTCTCATACCTTGTCAGCCCCTAGGCTGGTGGGAAGGTATGCAGTCCTTGGAAAGAATCACAGACTGCTGGAGAAGCCTTTGGAAAAAATGGAAAAGTTAGATTTTATCCTCTAGGTGGGTGTGGGTTTTTAAATAACAATTATTTCATTTCCTCGGGTTATGGATATTTAGCCAGTGGGTAACCCAACACTTCAATCAGCCTCAGCCAGGCTGATCCCAGCTTGTCACTGGCCCAGATAACCTCTGGCTGAACAGCAACTCAGCACTCAGACAGTGCCAAGGGCTTCCCCTGGTACTCATTACCACACTCACAGCCACTGCCCACCTCTGCTGCACAGTCTGCAGTGCAAAAACGGCCTGGGATCCAAAAACTGTGTTGGGAACAGTTGGATAATTCAGCAAGTATAGCTTTTTCTCCAGCCATGGTACAGCTTTTCTGCACCTATTTTAAAGAGCAGCACTGGCTGGATTGAGTTGGCTATGCTGCCATTACCTGCCAAACCAATGTTTGCTTCAGTTCCTGTGCCACCACTCCCACAGGTCTTACAGCAGGCTCAGGAAGAACTTCAGGCCAAGTGTGTATTAAAACAAGTAGATGGTGCCTACAAAACATACCATAAACTTCACTGCACTGCAAGGAACCCTGTATTCACTCACAGGGCACAACTGACTCATCCAGGAAGTCTTCTTTAGAAAGACACAGCTCTCCTTGGCTGCTCACACTTATGCCTCGTGTGTGTTCTTCAGATGACACTGGTGCACCTGTGAGTTTACAGCTCTCCTGCCACTGCCCATTTCAGTTTAAGTCAGGGCTGAGTTGCTCTGAACCATGAAGCCATTAGTGAGTGTTCACTGCCCACACAGCCAGCACTGGGCACCCCAAAGCACTCAGCAGCCAGGGCTTCACCAGCTCCCTCCGTCTCCTGCTCCTGCAGAGTTCACAGGCCACTGCTGCACTTCATTACCTCCTGCAGTCAGGGAGGGACAATCTGTTGAGAAACTTCTTTTTAATCCTAATCTAGTATTAGGATGTGGTCATTTGTATAGAAATTCACCTGGATGATGGCGAGGGTCCTCGAGGGAGGCTGTTGGCTCCTGCTTTGGAACACAACCACTCCTTTTCCATGAAATATTGCTTGATCTTGCTGCAGTCAGTGGGAATAAAAACAAGTGTGTTTAACAGATGTCACAAACCGTTCCCAGGCTGTCACAGCTTTCCAACATTTTCCAGTGGATTGTTATTACCAGATCCCTGCAAGTCAGCAGCAAGCAATGCTGCCTCTGACTCCGCTCATCCCGTTCCCACTGATGACGTGAGCTGTCAGACTGTAAACTCAGGGTTGTCAAATAGCTGTAATTTGCAGATTTAGTAAAAGAGCTTAACATTCCTTTGAGTAAAGTACTTAAGAGATGTATTCCATGGGATTTATGGGCTGTGAAAGTCCGTGTGGTTTTCAGCTAGAGCGGGATCTCCATAGGACGGCTGGAGTGTCAGTAAAGCAGCTTTGGCCTAAATCAGAGGCTGCCATTAGATGTGAGCTTATATCCCACTGAAGGAATTTCCACAGAGACTCTGATATCAAGTCTGAAAACAGCCATTTGGAGGATTTGCTTTTCTAGATACCTACTGAAATCACATGGGCATTTATTTGCTGGAAGTTGACTCCTTCCCAGCAGGCTAAAAAACAGTGAGAAAGTTTAGGGTCTTCGACTACATTAAACAAATCCCACAAAATAATTGACAAAACCCACTTTTTTCAGCTTCCAGAGCTGATCATCCACTGAAAATAGTTTTTCATGTTTCCCTTTTGTTTTCACAAGTGTTATTTGCATTTGACTTGCTGTCAATGATTGCTGGACCATTTCCATCAGGAAATCATTTCAGTACTGCAGCCCAGCTTCTGTTCCCTTTTCACTGGACATACTCAGTACATTTATACATACATTGATGGTGTGGTATTTCCTGTAGGAATTAGGAGCTGAGAGCGTTACTCACCTGTGAATCACACACACATCTCCTGAGAGAAGATACAAAGTGTTGGAAACACGCCACACCAGCACATGCTGGACACACGGCTGTTGTGCCAAAAAATTCTTCCCAGCTTGATGCCATTGCATCATGGAAATATCCAGCTAAATCTGGCAGAATTAAAACAATTCATGTACAAACCTAGGACAGATGTTGCACAAAGTCTTAGGAATATTTAAGCAACTTTCAGCCACTTTTTGGTACAACAGATTTTGATTTGAGACATCACTAACTGCTGGAAATTCCAACTACCAGTTTTGCTGGGAGCACAGCTCAGGCAACAGCAACTATTAAAAACCCACTTAATGGGCTAAATCTTGCTCATGTTGCTCTTCAGGAGCTAACATTTTAGCCATGGAGTTTTACATTTGGTGACAGAAGGTTTCTGTGGTCAGCTGGAGATTTCTAACATCAAAAATTCCAGGGACTGGTAAGAAAGCAGAAGATGAATGCAATTGCTCCACATATTGCAGCAGCACAGCACCCAAACACACCTTCAGCAGCCAGGTTTGCTACACTAAGCAGGGTTCTGGTAAACACTGATTTGTAGTGGATGTGGCATTGAAATGGATTTTTCTAAGCTGTGGGAATCATGTGCACAGGCTGCTGTGTGCAAAGCTCCCTGAGCATTTTGGAAGCACAGCTACCTCACCCAGACATGCTGCTGAAAATGAGACACCTGGAGAACTCCAGTAACACCTGAGCCCCAGCAGACAAGACCCACTTGGAGCAGGCTGCTGGAGCAGGCTGCTGGAGCAGGCTGCTCTTTCAGGTGACCTGAAGCCCAAACTGGAATATGCAGAGGTTGTGACACAGCTCCCCAAGCAGCATTTCACTGAATCTTCCTGCAAGATTGTGGCTACAGAGGTGCAAAGGCAGCACAGGAGCCTTCACAGTGCCCCACCCCACTGAGGTCACCTTTGGAGGCAGCACCTCTCCACAGAACATGTGGGATAAAGCCCAGCCCTAAGATAGCAGCTGCTAATGCTTCCTCCAGTTTATAGACAGGAAACATTTTAGGAAGAATTATGGAATTACAGCCCCAATAAGGGCAGAGGGAGGAAGAAGAGGCACAAGGTAAGGTCATGTCTAAGGAGGAGAGATCAGCTCACACACAAAGCCCAAGGGGTCCCTGTAATGCAGGGCCCAGATTAGCACTCACAGTTTGGAGTGCAGAGATTGAATAGAGAAAATCTTCCTTCTCCACTAACTCAAGCTCATCACTCTGCATTTCTCTTCCTCTGACATTTAACTACTGTAAAATAAAATATTGGTTTTTATAAAATAAAAAGTCACTGTACTGTACAACATCAGGTCATTAATTTTTACCCCCCAGACTTCAGAAACATTGTGTGTGTGTGTTACCAGCACAGTCCTTGTGTGGGCTTTGAAGTGAAGCAATTTCCACAAGGCAGAAGGAACAACTCCAGCCTAAAATACTTGTGCCTTGTGCTCTTCCCCCTCCCTTGTATCCTGCCAAGTATCCTACGTTCCTGCAATCACAAGTAGCAGCTTCGACACGCGATATCACTCATCACCTTTTACAGATTCTGCAAACACTGTTTTCCCCAGAGAACATTCCCTGGTTTTAATTGTAAATAAGCTGAATCTTTTATCTGTGTTCTTCAAAAGCCAGGAAGATTTTCAATTCACTGAAGAAATAAAGATTTTTACAACTCTGTGAGCAAACACATGAACATGTATTTCCATGTTTTAAGAGCTCACAGCCCATTCTGTAATTCCTCCATTGCTATTCTTGAATGGTTCCCTCCCAATTACAGATTGACCCTCACATTCCACCTTCTCTACCAAGTGCAATATGGAAACTTTTCATCTGTTCAACCTGCACTTTTCTAAATATTTGTTGGTGTGTGCACAGGGACAGTAAAATCTTCACTGACACTTGCAGAGCCCTGCACCAACTAATAAAAGATACCCCACCACCAGATGCATTCTGCTCCAGGCTCTTTATTCCTCTCCATAATGGAAGAACTTGCTTCCTTTTCCCTCTCCAGCACAAGGCTGAGAGCTTTACAAGTTTATGTTGGTGTGACTTAAAATGCTTTACTTGACAGTTTTATAAAGGGCATTAGAAACTGGAAATGAATGTGGGGGAGCTGAAATGTTACACGACTCTTTCAGCTTTGGGGATACTGTTTTAAATTCTGCCCAAAGACACTAGTAAAGCATTTTGGCTCTCTCAACTAATAAATCCACTGTGCAGTTTAGTACAACTGACACTCCTTGTCTGAAGGAGATCCCACACCCCAGCCTGCAGACCTGCCTCTGGAGAAGTTCTCTCTCAAGGTTTCTGCTGGTTTTCCAGGCTGGGTAAGGCTGTTCCCTGAGTTTAGTCCCAACATCTGCAGAAGATGGTCAAAAGTCACCTGGGAGGAATTTAAAAGAGTTTTCAAGAATGAACCATTTAAGGATTTTCTTATAGACATCAGATTTATCTACTAAAGTCAAAAAGTAGATGAATTCTATCTGTTCTACACATTATTATATATCTATCTACAGTTTGCCTCTTCTGCACTTCAATTTTTGATGTGGCCATTCCATTCATGTCAATGAGAGTTATGGGGCACTCCTGCACAAACACCCCAGGCTGCTCTAGGATCTCCCATCCATCCATCCATCCATCCATCCATCCATCCATCCATCCATCCATCCATCCATCCCCTGTGCACAACCACACAGAGCTCAGTGACAGCAGGACAGTGGCTGCTGTGGCTCAGATCAATACAGTGTGGTGCAGTAATAACAATTAATAATAATGTTTCCTGCATTGTGCTTTGATAATGGGCTACAGCTGCAAGAAGAAATCCAGTGATTACAATGTCAAGGGCTCAAGCAGATTCTTAAAACTGCTCTACTTTGAGTGAGCACACGTTAAGAGTTTACATTTATAGAAACACAAGTGTTTTAAAGCAAGAACAGTCAGGCTTCTCACAAGCACGTTCATTCCCATCGGGGGATGCAGCCAACACAGGCTCCTCCTGCTTTTGCAGCTCCACACACAAATGCAGGGGGTGTGAAAGCTGAGTGGGGGCAGGATCCAGGTGTGATCCATGAACTTACCTGATGGATCACCTGGAATTCAGTCACCTTATGCCAACCCACACCCTGGGATTGGTTACCTGCTCCACTGGCACCTCCAAGCACCACAAACAATTGCTGAATTAAGGCTCACATTCCATGGCAGTGACTGTTTCCTCTGGGAATTGCTGCAAAGCTGAAGAGCTGTGATGACAGAACAGCCATTTCTATTCACAAAGATAAATCCTTTATTTAGTAAGAATTATCTACACACAGATGAAGGACAAGAGCTGGGGTAAGGAGTCTTCCAGGGGAAGGGTTACACAATCTCATCTCAACAGAGCTTTCTGTGTTGTTCTGGAACACGTCACCTTCCTGTACACTTATATTTCCATTCTGAAAAGAAACTTGAACAAAATCTGTGTTGAGAGATGTTGGTAACTATAACTCCACGGAACAGAAGAGCTGAGATAACCTGAGGCATCATCTGCAAGGAGTAAGCTTTGAACACCCACTTGGAAAAAGCTCAACCTCCCTGCCAGTAACTCATTAAGTTTCCTAAACTGGAGAGCAAAATAGCCCAAATTTTGTGTGTTGTGACTTGATATCCTGAGCCTAAAAAGTTTTTACATGGGAATTAGGATTGACTTCTGTAAGTTCACAGTTAACAGATCACTACACACTGCGAGCAGCAGCCCCTTTTTAACGTCTATTTTCTACAAACATATTTCCTCTAAAAACAGAAAATGAAGAAAAAAAATAAATGTCTTTTTCTACTCTAAAATGGCAGGCAAAGATTTTATAATGGGAGTAGATAACTTGAATATTGAAAAACAACCAGCTACGAGTCCAGCATATGAAAAGCTGCTGTTTAGAAAAGGGATGTTTCAGTTTGCAGCAGAGCAGAATTACCAAGATCCACTGAAGCCAGGAGAGAGCTCCCAAATCAATCTGTTTCTGTGAGAATTGTAAGGCTTTTCTGAGAGGTGCCAGGCAGACTGTCCTAAGGGTCAGTGAGTCTCTCCAAAGCCACCACTCTCCCATTCAGTGCTTTAAGCATCTGCTTCACTGGTGACACTCTGGAGTCACAGTACAGGAATAAAACCCTCAAGATTTTAATGAAAAGAAAAAAAAAGAAAAGAGCACAAGTTTGACTTTGCAGCAGACAGGACACTCACCCAGTATTGCTGCTGCTTCTCCACAGCAATTCAAACCAATATAGCCACCACCAAGCCAGGAATGTTTATCCAACAACTCCATGACATGGGAAAGTTTTCAGTCATCTCCAGAAACTCTCTGCAGTTCTTTAACACACAGATTCTACTGTACGAGTGGCCTCTTGTTCTAGGAACTGCCTTTGTCTAGAGTTCCCTCCTGTCATTCCATTTCAAATTGGACAGAGCTGAAGCACATCCATTGGTTACCAAAAGGATGGCAGAGACAGGTAATGGCCTTAGAGCTGCACCAACCCCTACAGATTTAAACAATTATTGCTCATTCCTGGCATTTACCACCTGAAAATCATCCTCATTCCAAACCTATAATGTCCCAGACACTCAATCCTTGCAAAGTCCATCCCCGGTGATAAAATCCATCAGCTTTCATCTGAAATTGTCCCTCACAAGCACAATCAAACTTGGCATTAAAGTGGTTTTTGATTCCAGACATTTCGCAGACAATTCCCAATTCTGTGCACCCTGTCAGGACCTTCTGGGATGTCCAAGCCCTGGAACATGGAAAACTTTTCATTGAGAAAACCCCTTTCCCTCCACATTTCAGACCAGAGTAATTTCTCATCTCTGTGCCAAAAGGAAAACAACCTTAGGATTGAAATATCACTATTTACAGCCTTTGCCTGTTACCTGCTACATGAGCAGCAGACAGATTAATTCCAAAAATCAGCTCTTGCAGAGCAGGGGAAGAGCCATAGTTTGGGGCTTGTCATGATGCAGGAGATTCCTCATAAATAAGTTTTTCAATAAACCTTTGCTATTTCTGACAGCTGGGAGATACTGCACCATTCCAGTCCCCTCACTGCTGTCAGCAGCTCAACCAGGAGACAATCAGGGAAAATAAAGGGATGGTTGTAAGCTGGAATTCTGCACTGCCACCACATTAACTGGACTTCACTTTGCTTCTGCACTCCAAAGATGAAAATTAAAGTGCTTTTAGAATCATTTTTAAGTAGAGATTTATGCCATGTTGTTTTTTCACCCATCATTTTAAGAGAGAGAAAATAAGTAACTAGCAAAGGTTTCACTCCTTTTAAGTTATGTTCCTATTTTTAGTTGTAGGGGAGGGTAGAACAAAAAAATAAACGCTATTTGCAATTAAATTTCCAGAAGCACCAAATTCAGCCCTTCCCCAGTGCCCACACTGAGAAATCTTGCATCTGATTTACAAACGTAATTATATCAGTGTAATTATACCGGTGTAATTCCCCAGAAATAACAAAGTTATTTTTCAGCATCCAAGAGAAAGATTTTAATTCTTGAATTCAACATGAAGAATTGCACCAGGATAGCTCGTGCTAAAGAGATGGTGAATTTCCCTGGAGAGACAAGGCCTAAAAATACCAGCCTGTTGTGGTGGGATGACCCTGGCTGGAAGCTGGGTGCCCACCCAGCCTCTCCCCCTCAGCTGGGCAGGGGAGGGAACATCCTGAAAGGCTCCTGGGATGAGGCAGGGACAGGGAGAGACCACTCAGCAATTACTGTCATGGGCAGAACAGGCTCCACTTGGGGAAATTAACTTCATTTACTGCGAATTAGAAGTGTGAGTTGGGTAATGAGAAAATGAAACAAAATCTTAAAACACCTTCCTCCCATCCCTGCCTTCTTCCCAGGCTCAACTTCACTTCAGAATTGCCCCCCTCCTTCCAGGCAGTGCAGGGGGTGGGGAATGGAGGCTGTGGTCAGTTCATCACGTTGTCCCTGCTGCTCCTTCCTCCTCATTCTCTTCCCTGGCCCCAGGGTGTCCTTTCCATGTGTCCTCTTGCCACAGGGTGCAGTCCTTCAGGAAAAGGCTGCTCCAG
>VXBB01007896.1:218345-233378 GCA_013399915.1 Illadopsis cleaveri
TCCAGGGCTCCTTCCCAGGCTGCAGGTGCATCTCTGCTCCATCCAGGGCTCCTTCCCAGGCTGCAGGTGCATCTCTGCTCCACCCAGGGCTCCTTCCCAGGCTGCAGGAGGATCTCTGCTCCACCCAGGGCTCCATCCAGGGCTCCTTCCCAGGCTGCAGGAGGACCTCTGCTCCATCATGGACTCCCATGGGCTGCAGGGAATCTCAGCTCCAGTGCCTGGAGCTCCTCCTGCCTCTCCTTCTTCCCTGCCCTCGTGTCTGCAGGGCTGCTGCTCTCCCATGTTCCCACTCCTCTCTCTGGCTGTAGTTACTCTTACAAGGCTTTTCCTCCATTCCCAAATCCAAGATCTTAGCAGTTCATTGCCCTGTTGATGTGCTCAGCCTTGACTCTGTTGGACTTCTGGCACCTTGTCCCAGAGGTGACCCCTGCAGCCCCCACCCAAACCTGACACACCCACAGTGTCCTGCACATCCCAAAGACTGAGGTTTCCTCCCACTGGAGAAGTTCAGGCTGTTGAAATGAGATTATTATAGCAACGCTTTCAGCATTATCCAGGTCATTTTCTCATACATTAATGAGATAATAGAAATTTATGGAAGGCTTTATTGAATCTTAATTGCTCCCTAAGACCATGACTGAACTAGACAGAGTGACTGCATTCTGCTTTGACTACTACGGCAGATGCTGATGATACAGAATCCTGAACTCGGATTTGTTCATTTTTCACTTAAAAACACTGTTAGTTTTCCTTTAGAATAATACCAATCCATTTCATGATAGTGCAGTATGAAAGGTGCTTCTGAAAGAGAGGGGTGATTCCAATATTCCAATATTTAGTTTGCTACTAGAAGCCTAATATTCTGTTGAGACTGTTCTTACTCTTTAAAAGGAAGATTTTAAACCAGAACGCCACTGAAGAATTTAAAAGGCATCTTCCTCACTGGCAAATGAGCTCAAATTAGCCCAATTACAATTAAAACATGACGCATTTATCAGCCATCAATGATGGGAAATAATGTAAATCAAGGACAAGTCTGTTTACAATTTAATAATCCACATCAGGCGACTACCAGGAGAATTTACCAATGCCTAAAAATTGCCATAAATTACACCCTTGGTTGAGAAGTTTACAGTTTTTGAAAAAGCTCAGCTGTTGTAGATGCCACTGAATATCAGAGATTCCTAAAGATGTAAAAATAGAACTCCTTTGGTTGAAATTATGTCCCTCTGTGAAACTGTAAAATCCAAAAATTGCAAAACCCAGAAGTTTTTGAATGCTGACTTAAAAACAAGAGCTGCACTTCACTGTATTCTTGTGCATTTTTAACCTGCTATACAAGTTCCAGGATCCTACTCAGCATGAACAGTTCCCACAGCCTTTCACACTGTTGATAATTTCTTCTTCTAGCTTCTTCCTTTCCTCCTCTTTGGATGTCTGGTTATTTCTCTCCTCCCAGGTTGGGTGGTTGTGAGTGTGGAGCACTTTGCTGCTCTGTGTGTGCCACATCTCATAGTAGAGATTGCTGGGATTTGCCAGGAGCTCTGTGTGGGTCCCACGTTCTGCCACTTTACCCTGCAAAACAAGGGCAGAAGTCAGGAATGCACATCCCCACATCTTTAGGAACAGGCCAGCCTATGGACCACAGTTCCACAGCAAGGAAGCTTCCACAAGCTTCCACAGCTTGAAACAGCAAGGAAGGATTGACTGCACAGTGCACTCACTTGTGTGGGCACTGCCAGCTGAAAACAAGGAGCTGTGCTCTTCTCAGACTGCAGGTGCCTTTTGTCCATCTGGACAAAATCTAAAGTCCACCAGCATGGAAAGTTTTACTATCTACACTTGAATTACCTAAAGCAAATGTGGACCTCTATAAGAGGAGCAAGGTGTTCAACTACTCCTGCAAAGGTCACGTGAATGTACCAAAATAAACACGGATTTGTCTTTGCTCAGTAACAGACACACATGAAGAGGCTAAAAGAGAAGAGCAGACAGGGAGGGGTTTGTATTAGACAAGCAAAGCACATCTAAGATCAAATCCTGAAAACAATTAGTGTAAACTGTGCTTTTATGGGTGCTCTGTAGCTTGTGACGCTGCAATCACCACCATGGAAATTGTGTGAGCAGTTCAGTTCTCTGGGCTGTTCTCAGAGCAGAGATGATTTATTGACTCTCAGCATGGAAAGGAAGAGTTGGAGAGGAGAATTCCATGAGAATTCCAGTCCTCCAGAGAAGTACCATCACTCTTCAAAAAATCAAACTCATTTTTTACTTTGAGAGACACATTCACTGACTTTGAATTAAACTAATATATTAACTCATTCTCCAGCTCCTTTTCCTTCTGGGAAAGGATGGCATTGTACAGACAATCACATGGATTTGATATCAGTTCTAAATTCTGATCTACAATTAAATCTACCTCCTTGTGACATCTGCTGATGGACAAGCTGAAAAAAAATTGGGTCTTGGCATTTCTATTAGTAGTTGTGCCAGTGGAATCTGAACAAACATACACTTGATCAACAGAACTGCAGAATTTACTTCAATCCTTTAAGTGATTAATTTGGAGCAGAGACCAGATTTTGAATCATGGCTTTTTTTTTTAGTAACTCTTGACCAATCCTCAAAAATGGAACTTCTCTGCTCAGCTCCACAGCATCAGGATCTGCATTACTCCAACATTTACTCGCTCAGGAATGATTCTGGTTTTACCTCAGCAAAGGTGCTGGAATTGTGATTCCATGATTACCACTGCTAAGCAAAACCAGCCACATTGGCCCTGTCTCATCCCTGCTCCTGAGCCTTGTTTATCTGGCTGCTGGCACATCAATCCTGCTGGGAATGCAGCAGCACACGGCAGCGCTGCCTCCCTCATCCACAATTCCATCCCTCAGCAAAGGGAGCACCCTGGCTCCTTCACAGTTCGAGGCTGTGCTTTTATTTTTGATTTAACAGTTACACTACAACACAAAACACGCTCTAAGAAGCTGTGAAAGCTTGCATGGAAAACAAAAAGCTGCCAATTGCCTTGTGACACGTTACAAAATGTTTGTGAGATGTTCTAACGTGCACTTGCAGGAAGGACACACCTTAGGAGAGAGTTTTTCAGCAAAAGCTGAAAAAACAAAGCAGATCAAAACCAAATAAAAACTCCATGGAGCACTGCAAGTGATTTATTCCACTACTTCATCCTGAGATTCATATAAAGCTGAGTTTTGTGTAGCAAATGTCACTATTTCATAAGGTATGGTTCTAATTGTCCATGAAATCATTGAATGTAGTGTAAGAATAATTTATTTGCTTTTCGCTGTGTATTTTAAGTCACTAAAGACACCTATGAGCACAGGCTTATAAATAGCAACTGATAAAAATGAATGCAGAGATAAATTTAACATCTATTATCAGCAGATTAGAGCACTGAACTTTCAGCATTATCAGTTAAAAGAATAATTATGAAGTTATCATAAGGACATTTGTTTATTTTAAATCTCTTCCAGATATGGATAAAAGAGAAAAAAATGGATTTTGGATGAGCATGAGGTAACAGCTGAACACTGATATTAAGGAATCAAATGTTGAAACGTGTTGGTTTTTTCTTAGAAAAGAAACCTACAGAAAGGGAATAATCACACTTTTCTACAGGTACAACAGAGAATGGTGCTCAGATTTTTAACATAATTAGGTTGAACAATCCTGCAATAGTTCTATCTGCATGGAAACAGAACATGCTGTCCTTTCTCTTTCCACTGAGAGGAAAAAATGGATGTATGTGAAAACAGACACTGAGCAATGAGAGTGAAGTGTAAATTGAGGGAACACATTAGGAAACTGGACAGAAGCATGCAAAAATTAGATTAAAACATGCAACAGTAAGGTGTAAAAATAACAACATACAAGACAGTCACACATGCCAAGCTTGGGCTGGAATTTTCAAACACAGGTCATTTCCAAAGAAAAACTTCTAGCAACTTGATGGGAGTGTAACAATTCAAACTGGACACGCAGAGACCCTAAACCAAACTGTGACAGGATGTGAAAGTCACCCAGCACCACCTCACCTGATCCAGCACGATGATCTCATCTGCATCCACCACCGTGGATAACCTGTGGGCAATGAAAATCGACGTCCGGTGCTTCACCATGTCCCTCATGGCTTTGAGAATATTCTGCAAGATTGGAAGGGACACAAACTCTTACATGCTCCTGAGTGAGATGAGGAGAAATAAAATGCTGCTGGAAATATGCAAATCACTGTAAATAAGGTTTGAAAATCATCTCTGGTACTGCTACAGCTTCCCAATAACAAACAGCCATGAGTATGTACAGGAGAAACAGAAGAGTCCCAAACATGAAATATCTGTGGTTTTGCTAAAGCCTCAAACTAAAAAAAAAAAAGCTTGTATTCACAGAAAAACACAGCTATCCCCAGGGACAGAGGAAGAGACGTGTCATTTCATTTCAGGAAAAACTTCCCCACGGAGCCAGGCTACACAAGCAGCAAACAGCACTAAAAGCATCTGAAAATAAGAACTCCTCGTGGTCGTAATATTAATGCCTTCCCATGATTGTTAAAGGAACAAACCCCTCTCAGAGTTATGCCAATGTGGAACAAAGGCAGAGCAATTCAGGGAATCAATCTATCTATCTATCTATCTATCTATCTATGCAGTGTTTCCTTTGTCAGCTCTATGCCACCTTCCAAACCACATCCCTCTGCAAGGAGCACTGACTGGGAATTTGTGCCCTCACTACTGTAAGTGAAACGTCCACTTTATTTCCCTGAAATTTTTTGTCAGAAAACATTTCCATTCCCAGGCATACTCTTGTAGAAAAACCTCATTTTCATTTGCTGTCTTCCAAGTGCATTTCTACTCTGAAACTCTGCTTTGCTTTTGGCTCTTGCATAGATACAGCAAAACAAGAGAGGAAAGATCTGAGAACTGAGTGTGATATGGACATTTCTGGCCCATGAGGAAGCTGTGCCACATTTCAGTGCTGTGCTATATGGATGTACAGCTCATCCTCTGCATTCTCTGCATCTGGAAAATGAAAGTAATTTAGTGATTACAGGTCAATAAATTCACTCAATCATCTGCATAAGTGAACAGAGCTGTAGCTTAGCTCATTTAGATGACATTAGTTTGGGAAATTACTGCTGGTGCTGAGAGTTTTGTGCTTAAGCAAAGATGTTGTTCTGATGGCTGATGCAGCTCTTGTCACAGTGTCACCACATCCATGTCACAGCCCTTCCTGAGGAATGAACACAAATGAACACCAGCACTGCAGGTCACACCGATCTCACCTGCACAACAAACAAGGGGGGTTTGTCCTGCATTATGTCCCAACTATTTAGAAGGCTTTTTTGATGGATGCTAGGTGGCATCTAAACACCTTTTGAAGTGGACAAGCTTCACACTTCATGGCCAGCTGCACCAGCTTCAAGGGCAGAATGTGTTAAGGTGGATGGGATTTCCAGAGTGGAAACAGAAAATTTGCCAGAGAGAGCTGATATCCCTCACTACCTCCAGGGAGAGGGACTGAGCATCTCTGCTCTGCTCTTTAGGACAACAGCTTAGACACAGCATCTCTTAATAAAACTGAGAAAACACCTGCAAAAGAACAGAATTCTGAGAGGAAAAGAACATGGAAAAGCATCAGAATCAAATATTGTATCACTTATATTTTAGAATTTTTTATCCCAATTTACCTCTTCTGTAATTGAATCTAAAGATGATGTGGCTTCATCATAGAGAAAAATAAGTGGCTCCTTTAACATTGCTCTAGCAATTGCAACTCTTTGCTTTTCTCCTCCTGAATGAGGGGGAAAGAGGAAAAAGAAAGAAAAAAGATTAAGTTACAATTGTGATAGTCTAAATTCAACAGCAGACATGATTTTTGAGGGTTGGTTGTTGGGTTTTTTTCCTTTTTTTAATAGACATCATAGTTACTGCTGACAAATGTCTGACATGTTACATAAGACAGCACACAAGTTCCTGCTCTCTGGTAAATTTAGTGATTCAAGATTACTCATCCTTTTGGAAAAGGACAGAACTATTTTGTATGTCTGACACAGGTGAGTAACAATGCTCTACAGTTACTCACTCTGTACACCTGGGAGTAGGAGCCCTTTCACCTGGCCCAAGCTCTGCTCCATCCAGTAACTCTGCACACACAAATCCAGTTTTCTCTCACCACTGCTCTGTCCACATCTGCTGTACTGGATTTCAGGCATCTTGCTCACACATTGTGTCTTTCAGGTCTCTCCTTGATATTCATCCAACATCCCACCCCATAATGGCAAATTTCACTCCAGAACAGTCAATATTGTACTGAAAACCACCTTCAGCCTGCAATCTACAGCCTGGTGGTTTCTGATATAACCCAGTTTCAGACTAGTTTCTTTCCTAAACAATTCTTAGAGCCAACATCTACTCAAGAATAACTCAGAGCAACTTTTACAGACAGGAAAACAGGTGCATTTGAGAACTTAAAATCTGCTAAACATTTGGTAGGCGACGCAAACACGTCACATTTCTGCACTTGTCCTCCTTTGTTTTATTCAAGACTTCAAGGCATTCCATTTAATACTATTATATTCTTGTTAATATTCCATTTCTATCAGGAGAGAACACGCTTTGCTAAACCATTTAAAAGGCTGGTGGTAATGCTGCAGTTCACATTTTAAACTGTCTCTGGCAGAACTCAGGAGCAATTAGAACTGTATGATTTACTCAGTCTGTTTTAGTGTGCTCTCCCTCTCTCCCCTGTACAGCATCTTCAAAACTCACAGCTTGACAATATCCATGTTTGAAAGAAATATTTCAGTAAGCAGATCCCTCATATTTGCAGCAGATCCACTTGTCTCATGTTGTTCCCCATTCACACTCAGGGCAGCAGCACAGCAACTGTTCCATTCACAAAGTCAGGGATTTGGGGCTGTTGCAGCTCTGCCTATTACACATCTATTAGACAACACTGATGTGGGTTCTACTTGGAACAACCCAAACAACTTATTTTTCATTCTTTATTCTTGATGAATCAATCCTTGAGAACAGTAAGAACTGCACAAAATGCTGCATCACCATTTAAATTGGCAAATCTGTCATTGCAGCTAAAATTTTGTTTTTCCATTGTGCACATAAACCCCTGGCTTTTAAAGAGAACCACTTCAATTCACACAGCTTTTACTCACCCTATTCCTGCCACAAAATAACAGAACAAATCAGGACCTTGTGTTCTCCTTAGACATGAAGAAGCCTCACCCAACTTAAAAAAATCCCACAAACTGATTCTGAAATGAATTCAATCCATATCTTTATAAGAATATAGGGAGCCAATTTACCATTGAGAGAACTATTCCAATTAGCTTTTTACAGAGCCACTGAAGGAACTCAGAGCCTTCCATTTGATATCTCCAGTCCTTTGAACAACGACACCATTTCTGAGAGCACTGGCCTGAGACCCCTGTACCCTGGCTGCACACAATCCTGAAGCTTGTTTACTGCTGGTATTTGTCAATACTCACCTAATTGTTGAAAATAAGAAACTGAAGCTGCTCTTTCAGAGGCAGATGCCTACTCAGAGCTCAAAAGATTTCCATTGTCTTTCTCCTGAATATTTTACATACTCTTTCTTCTTTAAATACAAACAAAGCAGGGAAAGAACACAATTCCCTTACCTTTCCCACCACCACCTTTGTGGAAGCACTGGCAGGTGGGTGCTTCTGACCATCCCAGTGGCAGCACAGACTGAAGGATGGAGGAAAGGCAGAACCCATTTTCACAGAGGTTCTGTTACAGGAGTCTCGAGGTCAGCAGGAAACTCCAACATACCCACACAATGCTCCAGACTCAGAAAGGGACACAGAATCATGCAGGTTGGAAAAGCCCCACAAGACCATGGAGCCCAACTGTTCTCCCAGCCACCACTGCCATGGCCACCAGTGCCCCACTGTCCCCAAGTGCCACATCCACATGGCTGTTAAATCCCTCCAGGCATGAGGAGTCCACCACTGCCCTGAGCAGCCTGATCAAACCTTTGGGTGAAGAAATTTTTCCTAAAATCCAATCTAAACCTCAACATAAGGTTAAGGCTTTGAGCAACCTGGTCTAGTGAAAGATGCCCCTGCTTGCAGCAGGAGGGTTGGTTTAGATGATTTTTAGAAGGTTCCCTCCAACTGAAACTATTCTTTTCTTCTATAAACAGCAAGACATTTCAAACCTATTGTCAGTCAAATCCTCTTTCTAGCAATTACTAGTGTGGGGAGACAGGCAAGACAAATCTTTCGTTGTTAGCACGATTCTCTTCAGTTCTGCCAGCACCTATTTAGCACCTTGTATTCCCTCACCCAGATCTGTGCTTCACATATTTTATTTCCCTTCTAGGTCCCTGCTTTATCCCCTTCTGCAGCATGCATACTTTCTCCTGCAGGCATGTTCTGGGTACAGGCTGTACCCTCTGATCCCCTGTTTCAAAGGCACCAGGACTCCTGACTGCAGCAGCTACAGAGAAAGAAATTCCCCCTCAAAACTGTCTCTGCAACAGGCAGCACCTCTGTCTGCACCCACTGCATCCCTCAGCACGAGAAGGGCCCAAAGCACACATAAAGTTCCCAATTCTAGTCCACTACCCAAACAGATAATGAGAAAAATCATTTTTACTTAGATGTACCTCCAGCCTCACTTATAATCTCATTTAGAACTATCCCCTGAAAATACATTCCTTTGAATATTTTGCAGACTACAGCTGCCTTAAACTGCAGACTTTCATATTAATATTTAGCCTTTACAGGTAGGTATTTTGGGCTCCTCTCTACATAGACCTTGAGAGGCTGGAGCGTGTCCAGAGATGGGAACAGAGCTGGGGAAGGGTCTGGAACATAAGTCCTATGAGGAGCAGCTGAGGGAACTGGAGTGGGCTCACTCTGGAGAAAAGAAGGCTCAGGTGAGACCTTCTGGCTCTGCACAACTCCCTGACAGGAGGGGACAGCCAGGTGGGGATCAGGCTCTGCTGCAGGGAACAAGGGACAGGATGAAAGGAAATGACCTCAATGTGTTCCACAGGAGGTTCAGGTTGGATGATAGGAAAGAGTTCTTCACTGAAGGCTCATGCATTGGTATATGCTCCCCAGGGCAGTGGTGGAGTCACCATCCCTGGAAGTGTTCCAAAAAGGAGTGATTCTGGTCCTTGGTGATGTGGTTTAGTGGGCATGGTGGGATTTACTCAAAGGTTGGACTTGATCTTGGGCGATCCTCTCCCACCTTAAATGGTTCTGTGTTATAAGCTAAACAAGCTAAAAACAAACCTGAGGACTAAACTCTGCACAAAACTCTGAGGCAGCAGAAAGGACACAGAGAAGCTGGGAGCCAACCTGAGAGCTTGATTCCTCTCTCACCATCCCTGGAAGTGTTCCAAAAAGGAGTGGACGTGACACTTGGTGATGTGGTTTAGTGGGCATGGTGGGATTTACTCAAAGGTTGGACTTGACCTTGGAGATCCTCTCCCACCTTAACGATTCTGTGTTATAAGCTAAACAAGCTAAAAACAAACCTGAGGACTAAACTCTGCACAAAACTCTGAGGCAGCAGAAAGGACACAGAGAAGCTGGGAGCCAACCTGAGAGCTTGAGTCCTCTCTCCCCAACCTGGGTGTTGTAGCCGTTGGGCATCCTGAGGATGGCGTCGTGGAAAACAAAGCAAATACNCTTGAGTCCTCTCTCCCCAACCTGGGTGTTGTAGCCGTTGGGCATCCTGAGGATGGCGTCGTGGATCCCGGCCAGCCTGGCCACCGCGTACACCTGCTCCGCCGTGGCCGCCGTGTTCCCGTACAGCAGGTTGTAGTAGATGGTGTTGTGGAAGAGAACAGCATCCTGCAGTTGTGGGAAGCACATTTCAAATAAGAAACCGTGAGCAACAGCTTCAAAACTGTCCCCAGCCCGTGAAAAAAATCAGTACAGAACGGCTTGTATTTTTCTTTACGAAGCCTGAAGGTAAAAGTGTTTGGGGAAATTTCTTTTCCCAAAAAAGGGATTAATATATTTTGTGTCCTAAATATGTATGTCATGCATACTTTCACCGTTTTGCTAACTCATTATGGGTGGTAATCAACTATAAAGCTAAATCACTTAAAGCTGGAGGCACTTTCTCATGGGGAGGTTTAAACACATTTCAGGAATTGGATCTATATGATGATGCATATAAAAACATAATATTTCCTGGGGGGGAAAAAGTCTAGTTCCTTTGAAAGTCACCATGCAACACCACTGCATTAGGACTGGCCTTCACTGAACCAGTGCCAGATATTGAGAATTACTATCACAATAGACCAGAATTACTGTTACAATGCACTGTCTGAGGAGAAGGAAACATGGAATACCTGAGGCACAACTCCTATTGCCTTTCTCAGACTTTCCAAACTGACATCTTGGATATTCTGTCCAGCAACATAAATATTTCCTTTCTGAGGTTCATAGAAACGAAATAATAACCTCACAATGGTGCTTTTCCTGGAATTGAAAAGAATTGAAGTTAATGTTACATCCTGGTTTGCCATTTACAATCTCCAATTGGAACTGATGGACAAACAAAATTAATAAAAAGCAAACACAAGCAGCACAACATTTAAGAAACTAAATTCTGCACTGATTGGCATATTTAGTCCATTTACCCACCCTGACCCACTACCTCCTACAATGGCCACTTTCTTTCCTGCAGGGACTTCAAAGGACACTCCAGCAAGGACTTTCTGCCCTTCCAGATATTCAAAATGCACATTGTCAAAGGCGATGGAAGCAGTCTGGGGGGTGATCTGCAGGGGTGGAGCCAGCTCTTTGTCCTATGAAAAGAAGAGTTCCACTTTATCTGCTGCCCTGAAATTATCTCCAGCACTTGAACAAGCTCAACAGTCCCTTTCCCACCTCAGAAAAAGGCAAACAGACACTCCAGCTCAGATATGTGGAAAATAACCATAATTTGCTGCACAAGTGACATTGGTTTGCTCCTCCTTTTCCCCAAAGGAGGTAAAAATTCCTGCTGTAAACACTCTGCCTCATAACTTCTTTTGCAATATATTCTGCATCATTAATTACCAATAAAAATTTAAGCACGAGGCATGAATACTTAAATAAAAAATCTCAGTATAAACACAGCTTCCATTAAGCAAGCAATTTTTGCTCCTCTGCAAGAAAAAAAAAATCAACTGCTATTGCAGTAACTGCACTTAAAGAGGAGGCAGAACAACAACTCTTTCATGAATAGAAATTAAGCCTGGAAGATCAGAACATGGTGAAATGATGGCATTGCCACACACAGCCGTTTTAAATGTCCAGATACTTTAGGAAAATAAGCTACTACTTACTTTAATTTTGGTATCTACACTGAGAAGTGTAAACAAGGTATTCATATCTATCAGTGCTTGTCTTGTCTCTCTGTACACTGTTCCCAGGAAGTTTAGGGGCAGAGAAAGCTGGAACAGCAATCCATTCACCATTACCAGATCTCCAACAGAAAGGCTGCCTTAAGACAAAAGGGGTGTGAGAGAATAAGGAGACTTGAAGGGTTTTCCTTTTAGGATGCACCAAAAGAAAGAATCAAGTCAATCAAACACGATTTCTTTTATCCCATTCCTAAACCCAGATGTTTAAATAGCAAACAAAACCCCAGAACCCATTCCCAGATTTTATACAGAGGTGCCTGAAACGAATGGCAATATTTGTGTGGATTTCACTTTTTAAAAGATATAATAGCACTGGCAAGTAGGGCAAGCAGCATATACAATAACACATTGTAAAATCCACAGAGAGGCCTAAGAAAGTTAAAGGGGGAGGAAATAATATATGGAAGTACAAATCAGGGAACACAATCTTAAGTACAATTACAGACAAATCCAAATGATAGAATTTGCCATGATCAAGAGAGCTTTCATACTGTATGTACCACAGAGCTGCTAAAACACACTGAGAACCTCTGGGCAGCTCGGTATCAAACAGGCTGATCAAGGGAAAACTCAGGATGTCACGGCAGCTAAAGGTAAGTGGCAGGTCAGTTCAGCTGAAACAGGCCCAGAAAGATGATTTAAAGCCATATTTCTACCATCCTGCTTCAAGCTATTCTAAATCTTCCTAAGAACAGCCATAAACTGCACCTACTGACTGATCTGTTCAGAGTAACCCTTCCCTGCCCTGGCAGCTTTAAAGAGGGCAAAGCAGATGCAAGAAAGAGCACATGGTATAAAGGTCTGCCCTTCAAACACTTCTGGATGTTAACAGTCTTTAAAGCATCATTATTTTTACTCTAAAACCACCTTGCTTTAGCAGAGCTATCCCAATTCTGTATTTGAAGCTTGCACTGTATCTTCCTAATCAAGCAGGCTTTACTTTATGTAGTAAATTAGACAAGTACAGAACAGATGGAAGCAATTCTTTTAATAATGTGCCCTTATTAACGGAAGGAAAGTGAATTATTGGTAACAAAACTACTGGAGACAAAGCACAGGGATCTATATACACTGAGTCTTGCCAACATGGGAAGGGAGAAGGGCAAAAAGAAAGGATCTTTGTAGAATGTCCACAGAAACATTTTTATCTATAGAAGTGCCTTTAGAAAACCTTCAAGAAAAATTTCCTGAAGTGACATTTTCTTGGGATCTTTCTTTAACTGCTAAACTTTTATAATGTTTTTGATAAAATCATAGTATGATTGAAAGAGTCATTGAGAGAGAGATATAATGGAATTAATAATACTCCAAGAAGCAGAAATATGGACAAAACTTAAGCAAAAAACTCTCAACAAAACCTCTCAAAATGAACTCTCACATCAATCCTCAGCAAATTAAAACTAACACCTCTGCTATGATGAACTGAGGTAAAGGAGGCTCATTTTAGGATTACAGACAGGTGAGTTACCTGCAACAATGCCCTGGCTGGCGAGCACCATGATGGCTGTTAAACCCACACTAAATATAGCACTCTGGCCAAAGTTGAGGAGAGCTAAAGTAGAGGTAGTCTTCAGGGAGGCATTTTCATAGGTCTTCAGGAACTCATCATACCGTTGGGCTTCGTATTTTTCATTATTGAAATACTACAATATAAGCAAAAGTGGTAAGTGTGACAGTGACAAACATGTTCGACTGTTCAAGTGGCTGTAAAATCTGATATGAACAGACTGAGTGCACTGACACACACACAACTCCTCTCTAACAGTTCTAACAATTGAAGGAAAGAATCACAGAATATCCTGGGTTGGAAGGGACCCACAGGGATCATCTAGTCCAGTTCCTGCCCAGGACACCCCAACAATCCCACCCTGTGTCTCACAGCGTTGGCTAAACAGTCCTGGAGCTCTGGCAGCCTCGGGGCTGTGCCCATTCCATGGGAGCCTGTTCAGTGCTCCACCACCCTCTGGAGGGGGAGAACCTTTCCCCAATACCCAACCTAAACCTCCTTTTCAAGACTAAGTTTACTCTTTATTCAGAAATTGATGGTCAAGGTGATTCAGCCATGAAAGAAACTTCTCACTCTTTATTATAAAAGAGATTTTTTCCAGCCCCCGCTAACAACCTTCCTGCTACTCTGTCAATGCCACACACTACTCTTTAAATGAATAGTGCTTGAAAATATGCTATTGCTCCAAATATGCAGCCCTTTAAAGATGAATCTTATGACTCACTTCCCTAAGGCTGACAGAAGCAAGACAAAGAGCCTGGTAGTAAAGACTGGCCTTACCTTCACAGTCTCATAATTCAGGAGCGAGTCAATGGCAGCGTTACCGGCATCATTGTCAGCTTTGTTCATTTCTATCCGAAACTTAGTCCTGGGAAAGGAAGGTTTGAAAGGTTTGATCCAGTCACTGATGCCTCAGATTTTAGCTTTTATATTTTTCAAAACCTGAACTGCTTTAGTGTATAACTCTAAACTCCATACAGAGTGTTAGTTAACTGTCTTCACATTTTGGTCAGACAGAACAATTCCTCTAGGCCTGAAATCCAAGGACACCCTTTACCTCAGGCCCTGAAAAGTATCAACAAAAGTGAATTTGGGGGAGCAGACGGGGGGAATGTGACTTCATTGCCTGAAGCTGTAATTGGAGGATTAACCCCTGATATGTAAATGGACCAAACTTATAGTTGTCTGAAAAACTCATGCCCATAATCCATCCTGGGTGCAGCCTCAGAGGCATTTGACTGCCCAAGGTGAGCCCACTGAAGGCCTTTAANCTGCCCAAGGTGAGGCCACTGAAAGCCTTTAATAAATATCCACTTCAATCTCTTAATCTTGTCTAGCCTCTGTTCTAGACAAGATTAAGATAATAAAGGGGACATTTATTAAATGCTTTGCACAGGTTTCACTGTGCCACTGCAAGGCATCATCACAGGTTCAGGCTGAGGACTGTGAGGGCAGGACCTGCCTTACCTCCACTGTGTGACTCCTATCGTGAACGCTGCGTAGGCTCCCAGTGTCCCCAGAGTGACCAAAGCAAACTCAGCACCACATTTGTAATACTGGAAGATTTAAAATCAAATTAAAAAAAAAAAAGAATCATCATCATCATTAAANTTAAAAAAAAAAAAAGAATCATCATCATCATCATTAAAACTTCGCTGTTGTCTCCAGCTAAGCTATCCTAATTTTAAGACAAGAAATGATGGTCCCTCCCAACACAATCCCTGCTCTGAACAGCTTAAGGCTAAATAAAGGCTTAAACTCAAAAGGAAAGCAGCAAGAAGGATTTAGATGAAAAGATTGGAGGCAATAACCAAGAGCCAGTGTATATAATACTGCAAAGTTATTTTTCACATTATAAAACATAAATGCTGCTGATGCTTGTGCTGTTTTCACAAACCAGTATTTGTTTCCATGCTTTTTCAATGGATTTTGGAAGAAAGCTGAAGACTGTAGAAGAAGAAATAAATGGCCTTGAAAAACAACTTAGGAAGCATTTTCTGTACTTCAGGGCACATCAGGAGAGAACAGCCCTAAGGAGGGTTGGCTGACAGCCAGCCTGGTCTGCAGCTTTCACTGGTTAGAAACTGTAACCC